>BQNB010044033.1:0-45134 GCA_026074375.1 Tanacetum coccineum
CCAACCTCCGGTTATCCAAAAATCTCAAGATCCGGTTAATCCGGTGAGCAGTCCAAATTCTCCTGAGCCTTCTTCTGCTCAGGTTGATAATTCTCCACCATCAAATGAACCTTCTAAAAAGATCAAACTTCCATATCCTTCTAGGGTAGAGCGTGACAAGTAAGATTCAAATGACAATGTCTATTTGGAAAAAACTTGGACTTCCTGACCTTACAAGTACTAGAATGGTTCTAGAATTAGCCGACCGAACAATTTCTAAACCCCTTGGGATAGCCGAAAATGTGTTCGTGAAGGTCGGAAAATTCTACTTCCTGGTCGATTTTGTGATTTTAGACTTTGTTGCGGACCCCCGTGTTCCTTTGATACTTGGTAGACCTTTCTTAAGAACCGCAAGGGTCTTAATTGATGTTCACGGGGAAGAGCTAGTAATAAGGGATGGTAGTCAAGATAATGAGTCAATCCACATGATGGATGTTTATGATGACCGGGTCAAAAATGTTTGTGAACCTGAAAGTAGAAGGAAATAGTGGTGCAAATGCTAAAGCTAAAATTGGAGTCTGAAGAAGAAAGTACTATGGCATTGGAATTGATACGATTTATCAAAAAGGTACTTGCTGATTTAGAATCTAAAGAATAAGACTGATGGAAGTAAGAAGGGATTGAGTGTTGGCTAACCACCACACAACAAATGGTTATCAATTCACCATGCTTAACAGGCATAAGAATTGGCTAGTCCACAAGCAAACGGCTTGAGGTAAAGACTTCTCAAATCCGTTTATGGTTTACAATTTACCAAAAATTGTAGGGTACTCAACTCACCTTGCTTCTGTGGTGAAGAGTTGGCTAGTCCAAGATCAAACAGTTCTTGGTAAAGACTACTCAAATCTGTTGATAGCTGATAGTTTGCTAAAAACTATATGGTTTATCAATGCACCATGTTATGACAATGAAGCATTGGCTAGTCCAAACACAAACGGTATTTGGTAAAGACAAATCAAATCCGTTGATGGTTGACAGTTTACCAAAAACTGTATGGTAATTAACTCACCATATTCTTAGATGAAGAGTTATCTATCCCAGAGCAAACGGCTACTGGTAAAGGAACATCAAATCCGTTAATGGCTGGTAGTTTGCCAAAAACTACAAAGCCAACTTAGTTGGATTGTAGGTGAAAAGATGTTGCTGAGTAGCTGAAAAGATGTTGCTGAATTGCTGACAAGACAAGGATGCTGCTAAAGAAGGATAGAGTGTACAAGATTAAGAAATGATAAAGAATGTTTGGATACATCCTCTGTGCATTAAACGAAGCTTAAAGGATTGAAGAAACATGAAGTTAAAATAGTTTAACATTCATGTTTAAGGGAGGATTGTTAGGATTAATGTTTTCTTAACTTAGTACCGACAGTACAAATAGTTAGTACTGTCAGCTATACTTAGTACCGACAGTACAAAGTAGTTAGTACTGTTAGTTAGTTAGTACCGTTAGTAGAAAGTTAGTTAGTACCGTTGAGAAGATATTTAAAAGATATTTATGAGATATTTTAGAAAAAGATATGTAAGCCTTTTAGGGTTATCCTTAACATATAAAAGGAACCCTAGGCATAGTTAGATAACAGTTTTTGACAGAAGCTTAGCAAATATACACAATATCATAGTTAGCAATCTGTAATCCTCAAGAACACTTTAACAAAGTTGTTATTCAGTTGTTCATTGTTCTTCTTAGTACTTGTGTTAAGATTTCGCATTAACATATTGTATTCATAGTCATTGTTTCTACATAGTCATTTGTATTTATACATGTTGGCTATCATCCTTTATAGGCTGCAAAGATCCATACAATTATACTAGGACCTTCATAGGACAAAACGCAACGAATCTGAGCAAAACGCAATGAGTCTGAGCAAAACGCAACGAGTCTGAGCAAAACGCAACGAGTTTGAGCAAAACGCAACAAATAGGACAAAACACAGTTGTACTATTTAGACCACAAGTCACTTTCACACCATACTATTATTGTTTTTAAGCTCAAAACGCAATGATCTTGACCAAAACGCAACCAAGAATTACTTGATAATAGGCAAACCGCAACCAAGAAAAAATCTTTAATCTTTTATCTAGGCCACGAAATGAATTGTAGAACCGCAATAAACGATGCAAGGGTTTGTTTTAAGCACGAAAGTACCACACTTTAACACCATAAGTCACGAAATAAAATCAAACCATGGTTTTTTCTTGCTTTTCTAGTCGAACCAAAAAGAAAAGAAAGAAAAAAAGAACCACGAATTCAATACAAGCAAACACTAAACACCCCTTGGCGAGTGATACCATATGTTATCCCACTAGTTTAATCCATTACACAACACTAATCTTTACCAATATGCTAGAAAATAAGAAGAAAACTTAGAGAGAGAAAGTAGAGAGAGAAACAAGAGAAATATTAGATTAGAGAGAGTTTTTGGTGGATTACAAGTGAAAGCAAATGTAACCAACACCCTTCACCAAGTGTGGTGAAGGGATATTTATACCCATGCCTTGCTAGGTGGCGTATGGGCTTTCTAAACGGGTCAGGCTTGGTTTAACTTGGGCTTTGAGCCCGAAACACGGACAATATTAGATTACAATCCAAGCCCGTTGAACCCGACTAGCCTATTACAATACAAGACCTAGTTTGACTTTCTAAGACCGATAACATTCTTGTTTGACTTAATATAATTAAGGCTAACAATCTCCCCCAATGTTGAGGTCTCTTTCTTCAAACTTCTCTGTATCACCGATGACATTGAAGATATGACGTTTAATGTTTATGCTTTGCCTTGTTATGGTCTTGTCTTGTTTGTAATGGCTTTGTTCATCCATGCTTTGTGATCTTGATTTTGAGCCTTTATCTTTTGACTTTGAATTCTTGAGATCGTTATCTTGCATCATCTCCTTGACTTGAATCATCTTGATTTGACTTCCTTGATCAACTTGTGCTCTTGACCAACATGCTCATACTTGTTACATTCTTATTTGACATATGTGCTTATAATCAACTATCTTGACGTTGAATGATTGACTTTGAAAGCTTGAGTAAAAGCATGTGGTTTATGAATCTGACTTCGCTGGAATGAGGCTGCAACACCGTCGTCTTATCCTGAAATAAAACAGTTAGCAATAAAAGATGAATATGGCTTTGTCATTCATCTTGACTTCGGTTGCATTAACCTCCGGTTTCCCGTTTTATAGTATAAATACTATACCTGTGATCAGGTAGATTCAAAGAATCTCCTTGACAGGGTTTCCAGCTCAAAGCGTAGGATCTTCTAACACAGATGTATTAGATTCACCATGCTTGCTAGTTCTCATTACCGGAACGTCTCAAAGCAGACAACACGGTAAGAGTGAATCAGATAGTTACTATCTTTCTGATTAAGTCGTCAATTCATTTACTGGACCAAAATTGATATCCAGTTATCACAAGCTTGATTCATATAGAATCTTGCAAGTCACCTACCAAGAGCTTGTTTGATGTTGGCTCAAGCAGGATTTCCATCTTCACTGTGAATACTTAAGTATCACTCAGATGTTCTGGCAAGATCTCAAGGATAATGCGTAGGACTCTTTGTTACAACTTGTGAACTTTATGGTGTTCAACAAGTGTATTTTGACATTGTGTCCTAATGAGATTTATACTTTGATCTCTTCTGGCTCTAGACTCGATTTGTGCACTTTTGGTTTTAGTAATCGGAGGCTGGAGCAGACTGCCACCTATTCAATATCAACAATCTCGGAGTGAGATGTCAATAGATAACGTGTGTATCTCCGTGACAAATGAGACAAGTTTCTTTTGAGAGAAACCCGAATGGCTGGGAAGGGTTGTGCATTGCATCACTGGGTCCATGACGACTTTCTTCAATATCAACAATCATCTTTGTGATTTTGATAGATTATGTATTGACCCGGTTTCTGCCTAAGGTGTAAGGAGGGCTTCTTTCTTTTCACCCTTTATCCATACATTTCTTTTTCATTCTTCAACCCCTTCAATGCTTACCAAGACGTCATTACTAACACCTTGTTGTGATTGTTCCAGTGTTAGCTCAATCTTAGTCGGCATTTTTCCCTTATACACATTCTTCTCCAATCATACCTAAGGACTGCTATTTCTAACTATGGAGTGTCCTTGGGTAGATCCCTCCGGTTCTGGTTGGATCGTAGGACTTAATCCTAACCTAACCACCTTATGACTTCAGAATCGTCGTGAAATTAATAGGTTGTTGGGTATGAGATCGAACCATAAAACCATTTTCTGACATTGTTATTTTCAAATACTCCCCCTACACATGTGCTCCGAGATTCGAAATTGTTTAGCACATGAAGGAAAGAGTTGCACTTAGAGTCTTAAAGATCACATTCTTCTATATCATATTTTAATCACATTGTTGTGAACCCCAGCTTCCTCTTGTTTACACAATAACATCTTTTCCTTGTGATAAGCTGCATCCTTTACTCGTTTTGGTTTCTGACATTCCCTTGAAACATGCCCATATTCCTTGCAGTTGTAACACTGAATCCCAGACTTTTGCACTACCGGAGTACCTACATTTTCCCTAGCCCCAGCAACATTAATTGCCCTCTGATACCAAATGTTATCCCAACAGCTTAATCCATTTTCACAACATAAGCTATACCAATAAGCAAAATAAGATAGAAAAGAGATAAGGAAAGTGAAAGATTATTAGAGAGAAATAAAGAGAGGTGGAAGATTACACACACACACAAGTGATGAAATGGTAACCAACACCCTCTCCATGTGTTGTTCATATAAAATGACATTCTATTACTACATTTCTCTGAAAATTATTCGAGGAGGAGTGTTGAACACACAATTTTTAACAATACCACTTTTTATTGAAATATACCACAAATTATCTTGTAGACAAGTGGAACATTGAAGTTCTGTTTGAAAAATTGTGTCAACGATTTTAGAAACATGATAGAAACTTCTCTTCTATTTAGAGTAAGCCACTGAAGCGTACACTTCCCTATATCATTCGGGACCGAGTTATGTACTAGAATATGTACATACGTCCATGAAAAAATTTAAATGACATGTTTTTGAAAGCTATTGAAACTATGTTCACACTCATTTACAACCCCTGTCCGATGTAATCATCATTTCTAGGTACTATAAATGTTACGATTACCAAAGACAGGTCGAGAAGATTATTTTGGTATTTTTGAAATTTTTCTGATTTTATATTTTGTTTTTCCTATTATATTTTTTTCTATTTTCTTTTTGTTGGTTTTATATTTTTGTATTTTCTTTTTCAAAAATTTTATAAATAAAAAATAAAGAGAGAATAAAAATATGTACAAATTAATGTTTGATGGATCAAGCATATTCAATTGCCAGAACCTTCAGTTCATCTGGAGTCAAACATCTCATACCGAGTCGTCTGACAAGATACTTAAACCTATCTTCCGATAAAGCTTTAGTAAACAAGTCAGCTAACTGGTATTCAGTTCCGACAAAGAATAATTCAACAATACCATTTTCAACCTGTTCCTTTATGAAGTGATATCTGACATCGATGTGCTTGGTATGGGAATGCTGGACTGGATTGCACGAGATGGCTATGGCTGCCTTTGAGTCACAATACATAGGTATTTTATCAAAGTGGAAGCCATAATCTGTGAGTTGAGTTCTCAACCATAGAACTTGTGCGCAGCACGCAGATAAAGACACATACTCAGCTTCTGCTATTGACATTGAGGTGCAGTCCTGCTTTTTGGATGACCAGCTGACTAACTTATCACCACCTAGAAATTGTATGCCACCAGATGTACTCTTACGTGAATCGAGACAGCCCGCGTGATCCGAATCTGAAAAAGCAGTTAGTTCGAAACCGGTATCCTTCGGATACCAGAGACCCATGTTAAGGCGTCTTAAGGACCAATAGACCGTTAAACTGCATGAATGTTTCTCAGTCAGGTTTCGCTTGATAGCGAGCACAAATAAAAGTTGCATGTAAAATATCGGTCGACTTGTTGTTAGTACATAGTGCCCGACCATACTACGATTTTTTCGTTTGGTCGACCGGAGTACCACTCAAGTCATCATCAAGGTGTTTTGTAGCCATTGGTGTACCAATGCTATCACAATAGGTTCCATACATGCATTTTTAAGTATCTCTTGAGCATACTTAGCGTGATTTATAAAGAGACACGAGGAATTGTGATTTGAAATTCCTTAACAGAATGTTTACTCCCCAGCAATAGACATATCAAACTTGTTGTGATTAGTTTGTCCAAATCGTTTTGAAAGTTGGTCGAGGAACCGAAAATTTATGTCATCAACAGTAAAATGTTCACAAGCAATATGCCTTGTCCCTATGTTTTAGTTATGAACAAGTTAGCAATAGAACCTTTTGAGAATCCTTCGATACCAGAAGTTTGAGAGTGCATCAACCACGCTCTTGGTGCGTGTTTGAGACCAGATAATGCTTTCCTTGAGACGGGTAAACTTTTCAGGATGAATATGGGTCAACAAATCCATCTGGTGTTTACGGACACGTCTTCCTTAGAGGTCCCGTAAAGAAATGCTATTTTTAACGTCTATTGGTACACGTTGAATGATTTTGTATGCTGCAAACGTAATGAACAATCGACAACCTTCCAACCTAGCAACTGTGCGAATGACTCTTTGAAATCAATTCCTTCCTTTTGAGCATAACCCCTTAGCCAAAAGACAGATTTGTTGGAATGAACTGTAATTTTCCTCATCACTTGTTTTTCCAGAGCCACTAAGTTAATGACATTGTTGACAAAGTGGTCTGTCGACTAATCCCCAACATCTAGTCGATCATACTGATGAAGTTCTATCAGCATTGATTCAATCCAAGCAGAAATCCATCATGGCTCTTTGATGTCTTTGGTTTCGTTCGACGCCACGATGAGTGCGAACATACACATCTCGCCATCTGTTTCAACTGACTCTTGTTTACACTGATTGAGAAGGATTTCCAATGACATGGTTCTAATGGATGATCTTTTTGTCCAACGTTGTGTGAAGGATGATGTTTGATAAAATATGCTTGTTTGACGAATCAACATAACGAGACGTTGTTCTCCCCTTTTCTTGGTACCGGTGTACTGATAGATGTTGATAAACTCATCGTCGTCAAATTGTGCCTTTTCTGTATTAGTTCTGCTTGAATAATGGTTCTCAGTGCAGTGACAGTGGTACTTGAGTTGGAGTTTGGATGTGTTGAATGAATGTTCAATGGAGGTTGATTCTGCAACATCGGTTGTTGTAGAAGTATTGAGTTATGTTATGGGTTGACGTTGATCGGATATCACAACATGTACAGCGGGAAACATTGACACAACAGGATAATTTCCATGAGTAATTCATTCCTTGAAACCATCGGACTATTATAGCAATTCAGCTCATTGAACGTTGTTACTGTCTCAGCAATCTTGAGAACATTTTCTTGACTTTGTGACCGGGTCAGAACTGACTGATCGAACGCCATTTGAGGTAATTCATTCAAAGTTAATAGCACTTGTTTCAACTAGCATTCTTGTTTTTCCTTGTTAAAATACACCTGTAAAGCCTTTGACTGATAGAAACCAAACCCAAAAAAAACAAATACATGCATCACCTTTTTCCTTCATTTTATCAAGATTTTCCCCATCTCTCTGACAGTGTAGCAAAGAGAAACAAAGTATGTGAAAAACTTGACTGACGGTTCCGGGCATTGATTGAATTGATAAGGTGTTATTTCTCATGTCGAGGAATTATAATGAACGTTTTGAGTACAACATTTGTTGCAATTGCTTCAGCAGCTGAAAAAAAGAACTTTAGCGCGCTTAGCATTGTCGAGCAGCCTTCAACAAGAGTACGTTCCGTCTTTCGACAACGCCAGTTTTGTCAGGTGTTTCGAGCATTTACGTTTCGTGTTGTTATTCCCTCTTGTGTAAAGTATGCATGGAAGAGTTTTTATTAAGAAAGTTTTGTCCTTTTGTCAGTTCGAACTATGTAAACTTAGCATGAAGTCCTCTTTTGGACAATGGAGCAATCAATGAGAACTCCAGTGTTTCAACTTTGACCTCAAGAAAGTGAGTCCAAGTATACGGGAGTAGTCATCAACAATTACGGAACTATTTCTTCATTAATGCTTTCTACCCGCATAGGACTACATAAGTCAGGTGTAAAGTTGTAACCGTCTTTTTGAGCGCGGGGTAGGTCTTAGTGTTGAAAGACTTTCTTTTGCTTTCCCCACTCACAAGAGAACACAAATGATCTTTGACGAATTACACTTTGGAGGCCATTCACAAATTATTATTTGAAAGCAGTTTATGGTGGTCGAATGAAATGAGATAACGACATGCCATAACCGGCTTAGACTAATGTGCTTTAGCCATTAAGCAATAGATTGGGAGTTTTTGATCATTTCAGGAAATGGAATAAAAATTGGGCCACAGAACCTGATAAGATCCATTTCCCTCAAATCACGTATAATAACATTAGACTTCCGAAAAGCAACTTCCAAATCCGCATCACAAAATTGACCAACGAGAAGAAATTATGAGTAAGCCCTCGATGTAATAAACCTTTTGATAGGAATCGTCCTTTGAACCAGATCATCCATAGCCAAGAATTGAATGCAATGTGATCATTTCCAAACTTGACCGTTCCAAAAATGTCTCCACAAAATTAGTTAGAAGTTTGAGATTCCGTCATGTGCTTTGAGCACCCAAGTCGACGATGATTATAATGATCTTGCAGCTATCAAAATAATTAGAGTCAATGGAGTATGACACAGTGGAACACCTAGGAGTCTTATGTTCCAAAATTTTAGCAGTTCTAGATGCATTCCAGAGGCATAACTAATGTTATGGGTTAACCATTTTCCTTTTTTGAAGTTCTTAGGTTTCTAATTAAATCCAGATGGAGTTATTCTCTAGGATATCACCAACTGCATTGTCTTACTAACAGGCTCATAATAACTTCCTAGTTATGTTTCGAGATTTCTTGACATGAGTCCTGTTGCAACGGTTTCTTATTGAGATGTTGCAACAGATTGATTCACATTATGCTTGGTTCTCCAGTACTACACAGCACAACCAATGGTTGTCTATCCTAGAATTCACGCCATTGAATATATTGTAGTAACACCATAAATCATATTGTCATTCAGTCACACACTGCCACAAGTAACACAGACAAAGTAACATACTGAGGTCTTAGCATTCAAACTGTCATTACACGCAGTTACAGACGTTTTATTATTTGAAAACTTAAACTTCCTACGGTGGTTCTTCTACGTCATGCTTTTTCCCTTGACTTATGGTAACTGACTCTATCTTCCAAGGAGTGCCTCTTAATTGTGGTCTACTAACTCTAGTATGGGAATTACTCCGTAAAGAAAGATACGTGTTTGTGTAGGTTTCCTATGTCCTTGATGCAACGAGTGTTCTAGTTTGATTAGGCTTTGTGTGCACTTTATACAATCCTGGTGCAATCACATTTGTGTTCTTGACAATTGGCAACATATTCTGAGGCAAAATCTGTGCAGTGACTGTTTTTGAAAAATCATTAGACACATTTTGTGTGGAAACTGGCTTTGACTTTGAGAAATCTTTTCTTTGCAAGAGAATCTGAAAAAAGTAGCTGTGGACCTAAAATGGATTGTCTTTGACTTTTACAAGCATTGGTATCGAAATACCATGATTTTGCAAACGTTAGTTTGCCAATATTTTCCTTTCATCTTTTCTATGAGTTTCTTCAACTCACTTATTGCAATTCCTTTGTATTGTAATTGAGCTTTCAAGTCCTTGAATTTCATATAATGTTCACGTGGTTCTTGTCAAACTACGTTACTGATTTTCTTTGAAAGATTTGTCATTTTTTATCTTTTCTTTGCACTGTTGTAAATCAAGTTCAAGATTAATCGCATGTTTCTGAAGTGCTTCAAAACGCATTAACAATGTTCTCTTTTTGAAAGCTCTTTTTCAAGATGTTCACATTTTTCCCAGTATCTACGTAATCACATGCTAATTAGTAAAATCATCAGATCAGTGTACACACCAAGTATTGGATTCAGTATCAGCATAGTAATAATCCCTGATATCCGAGTCCGATTCATTCAGAAAACTGTGTTTTTTGGAGTTTCTAGTTGAGATTTAAGAGTGTCTACTTCATGGTTCAAGAGAAATAAAGTATCTCAAGCACAACCATTTCGCGGTCAAACACAAGTGAAAACTTTTCTAAGTCCGTATGATCAGCTAATTTGGGGGCCAAAATTTCTTCTATTGTGTTTTGAATGAAAGGATCGATGTTTCCAAAATAAGTCTTTTGGCAATTGTTTATTTGGCAACGTTCCACCCGTCATAAATCATTCAACCACTCTTTTTAATCTGAAAAGTTTTTTAGAGCTTTTATCACTCACTTGATCCCAAGGAATGATTCAGCCATTTGTTTTCTAACAAAAGTTTATTTTTTTATGAAAAACACTTTGGAAAATTCCTTATTAGAAAGATGTAAAGACTCATCTAGACGTTTTTGGAAAAGATGTTGTTTCAGCCGACTGTTCCCTTGTGGAACGAACAATCATAAAGAGTATCAACTGATCAAATCAAACGGTCTGATTAAATCGCTTAATTTTGATCGACGTTCCTATTTCAAGACAAATCGTTTCGTCAGAATCAGGGGCTAACGCAAGATTATCATTGTAGCAACCTATATCATACAGACGAGGATTCGCTCTTTGAGCTTTCTTGAGGAACTCAGGTTTTGCAAAACTCGTTTTACAATTACGATTAAGCATATTCATTGTTTGAACAGATTGGCCGGTTTTATATACAATATCATTCAAAACCTTGACTTTGTTTTCTAAAGCAATGACTTTATCAAGTTCCTTGTCTTCACGAGTTTTGTAAAGCTTAATCTGAGCCTCTTTTGCTTGTGACATTATGGAGATGGTTTCTTGATGTGCACAAAGCTCCTTTTTCATATCCGAAATCGTTTGATTTAAATCATTTATTTGTTGAGTATATGCATTAGATGATTTTTCAAAATCGATTTTGTATGACATTAAATCCCCTTTAGCTTTTGCACAATCAATTTCCACCTTTGACGCATAATTCACATCATTATACTTATCAAGTTCCGCTTGGAACTTCTTAAGGTCTTTAAACATCAACTGATTAGTCTTGGACAGTTCATTGTTTGCTTCTTTGAAATGGTTATTTGATGATTCTAAACTTTTATTCTTAGTTTTGAAATCCTCAATTTCACCTTTCAATTTATCAACTAACTCCTTGTTTGATGATTCCAAAAATTTATTTCGGTTTTTGCTGTCATCAATTTCACATTTTAGTTTCTGAATTAAAGAAGCAAGCAAATCACGTTCTTGATCAAGATCATCAGTTTCATCCTGGTCATCCTGAGCTCTATCATAACATATATCCGATGAATCAATAGTGATATTGGTGTCACCTTGTTCCGCCAGATATATGTCATTACTAGATTCAGGTTGCTCAGGATGTTCATTTTCCATGGCAAACACATTATAGTTGTCATTATTGTTTTGTACCTTATGCATTGGCTCATCATCAAAGATTGGTCCAAAATTGTCAACTGAATCTGGAGTAACCTCTTGAAGTTGTGCCATGTACATATAATGTGCTTCTAATTCCTATTCTTCAGACTCATCATCAGTATCATCCTTCCAATAAGCTTGTTCTGCATACAACTGAACCCCAACTTCCTCTTGTTTACACAATAACATCTTTTCCTTGTGATAAGCTGCATCCTTTACTCGTTTTGGTTTCTGACATTCCCATGATACATGCCCGTATTCCTTGCAGTTGTAACACTGAATCCCAAACTTTTGCACTACCGGAGTACCTACATTTTCCCTAGCCCCAACAACATTAATTGCCCTCTGATTATCATACCCAGTTCCTCTGTTAGTTCTTGGAGAATTATCTTGATTAGCTCGACTGGTGTTTGATGAAGTTCGAAGGTTGTTGTTGGTAGGTTTGTAGATTTTCTTGAACGAGAGAGAAATTAAAGCCATGAGTTTGTCAATCTCCTTTTCCTTTGACATTTCCTCATCTTCAGTAACCGTAGCAGGTTCTGGATCATAAGTAGGAGCAGAAGAGGTAACAATTGCTTTTCCTCTGTTTCTACGCACCCTTTTCGGGTGGTGGCTGACCCACGAAAAACGCATCCTAGTTTGGTGTTATGACAACCAAACACCCCTTGGCTATTTATGAAAACAGCCAAACGCACCTTTTTCTATTTAAAAAATATAACAAAAACAAACGCACCCCCATGGTGGTGCGGGTGAGGTGGTGGTGTGCGTGGTGGTAGGATGGTGGTGACGGGGTGTTGGTGATGGTGATGATGATGATAACGTGAAGATGATGATGATCATATTCAAGCTAGTACCCAAAGCCTTCTGAAGTGCCTCCAGAAATTTGATGTAAATCTAGGGTCACGATCACTAATGGTTGAGACAGGTATTCCATGCCTTGTGACTACCTCCTTTAGGTACATCCTTGCCAACTTCTCCATGGGGTCAGTTTCCCTCATTGGTACGAAGATTGCAGACTTCGTAAGTCGGTCAACAATCACCCAAATGGTGTCATAACCTTGCGATGACTTAGGAAGCTTTGTGATAAAATCCATTATGATGTTATCCCACTTCCATTAGGGTATCTCGGGTTATACCAACAAACCCGATGGCCTTTGGTGTTCGGCCTTGACCCTAGCACATGTCAAACATTTGCTAACATAGGTGGCGATGTCGGCTTTCATATTAGGTCACCAATATAGCTTCTTCATGTCTTGGTACATCTTGTCGAAACCCGGATGGATGAAGTATTTTAATTTGTGGGATTCGTGCATGATTACAGTCCTCAAGTCACCATAACATGGCAACCAACTCCTGCCGTTTAAGCATAGGGTTCCGTCGGCACGGGGTTCCAACTTTTCCTTTGGTATATCCTTCCTAATCATACCTCCTACGTCTTCATTCTTGATGTTCTTTGGTTTCTGTGCTTCTATTTGAGCTTCCAAATTTTTTTTGTGGAGATTCAAACCAATAGTCAAAACTAAGGCTCGAACCCGTAATGGCTTAATCCGTTCTTTACGGCTTAAAGCATCAACAACAACATTTGCTTTCCCCGGGTGATAATAAATCTCACAATCGTAATCACTTAGCAACTCTAACCAACGACGTTGCCTCATGTTCAACTCCTTTTGGTCAAGTATATGTTGTAGACTCTTATGATCTGTGAACAATGTACACTTGGTTCCATACAAGTAGTGCCTCCAAATCTTTAGAGCAAACACCACTGCACCAAGTTCCAAATCATGAGAAGTATAATTTTTCTCATGGATCTTCAACTGTGGTGATGCATAAGCAATCACCTTCTCGTTTTGCATCAATACCGCACCCAATCCTTTATGTGACGCATCGCACTAAACAATGAAGTTCTCAGCTCCTTGAGGGAGAGCTAAGATGTGTGCGCTACACAACTTGTTCTTCAACGTCTGAAAAGCTGCTTCCTACTTGTCACCCCATTCAAAGGCGACTTTCTTCTGAGTAAGTTTGGTCATCAGCTTAGCGGTTTTTAAAAACCCTTCAATGAATCTTCGGTAGTACCCAGTAAGACCTAAAAATTGAAGAATCTCCGTTGGTGTTTTAGGAGACACCTAATCTTTAATAGATTCGATCTTGGCAGGGTCCACGTGAATGCCTTGACAGTCAATCACGTGACCGAGGAATTGTACCGTAGGAATCCAAAATTCACATTTTGAAAAATTAGCATATAACTCCTCCTTCTTAAGCAGTTCTAAAATTGCCTTAAGATGTTCTTCATGTTCCTTTTTGTTCTTTGAATAAATTAGTATATCGTCAATAAAAACAATTACAAACTTATCCAAGTATGGTTTGCATACTCGGTTCATGAGGTCCATGAATACCGCAGGTGCATTTGTCAAACCAAATGGCATCACTTGGAACTCGTAATGACCATACCGAGTCCTAAATGCCGTCTTCGGAACATCCTCTTCTCGTACTCTAAGCGGATGATAACCCGACCGTAAGTCTATCTTCTAATAAACACTAGATCCTTGTAGTTGATCAAACAAATCATCAATCCTTGTGAGAGGATAATGATTCTTCGCCGTCAGTTTATTCAATTCCCGAGAGTCGATGCACATCTGGAATGATCCGTCCTTCTTTTTGACAAACAAGATCGGAGATCCCCAAGGTGAGGAACTAGGTCTTATAAAGCCCTTGTCGGATAGCTATTATAGTTGCTCCAACAACTCTTTTATTTCGGAAGGAGCCAATCGATAAGGTACTCATGCTACAGGTGCAGCACCAGGTATCAAATCGATCTGGAATTCCACTTGTCGAGTCGGTGGAAGACCCAGCAATTTTTCAGGAAAATCTCGAACGATTGATACGTCCTCAAGTCGCTTCTCCTCCGACTTGTCTTGAGTTCCCTTTGTAGTAACATGTGCCAAAAAGACATGATGTCCTTTTAGCATGTACTTATGTGTTTTAGTGCACGAGATAATGGACAATTAAGGTTTCATTTCCCCAGGGAATACGAACGATCTTCTCGGCACAATCAATGACAGCATGGTACTTTGCCAACCAATCCATTCCAACTATGACATCGAAGCTACCAAGTTCTACGGGCATTAAGTTAATGTTGAATGGATAATCTAAGAAGTTTAATGTACAACCCCGAATGATAGTGTTTATCCTAATTATTTTCCCGTCGGCTAGTTTAACATCGTAATAATGGTCTAATGTAGTTGGTGTGACATCAATTAGGGAGCTAAATGTAGTAGATACAAAACTCCTATCGGCACTAGTATCAAATAGGATAGAAGCATAGCGGTTGTTTAGAAGGAACGTACTCATAACGACGTTTAAGTCCGGGTTTGTTCCCGCATTGCCTACCACGTACACTTTCGCTGGGCATTGCCATTTCCACCTTGATTACTACGGTTTCTATTCTTCAACTTCGGGCAGTCTCTCTTGAAATGCCCCTGAACACCACACTCATAGCAAGTGCCAGCATTCTGAGTTGTTTCGGAGTTCCCATGATTGTTATTATTACCATTGGGACCAGAACTCCTACAGTCACGAGCCAGATAGCCGATCTTCTTGCACTTATTACACTTGGGAGCACATGGTCCTTTGTGGTGATAGTTGCATTTGGTACACAAGGGAAATGATCCCGTGTACTCCCTCTTTTCACCAGGCCCAGTAGTGTAAGCCCTCCCAGTCTTCTGCCTCTTATTTTTTTATTGGTGCCCCTGATTGTTTCCAGTATTAAATTCCAACTTTCTCTTCTGCTCAGCTTGTCTTTCAGTAATAGTGAGGACTTTTTTATCCATCTAATCGTTAGCAAACTCAATTGCTTTTTCCATCGTCTTGGGTTGATATGACATTACATTTCCCTGAATCATATCAGGAAGTCCACCAACATATTTCTCAACTTCATTCGATACCTCGTAAAACATCCTTCCACACATCAGTGCAAGCTCTTGAAAACACAGAGTGTAACTCGCG
The DNA here is from genome assembly GCA_026074375.1 of Tanacetum coccineum. Classification (NCBI taxonomy): domain Eukaryota; kingdom Viridiplantae; phylum Streptophyta; class Magnoliopsida; order Asterales; family Asteraceae; genus Tanacetum; species Tanacetum coccineum. The sequence continues at coordinate 15,588 of BQNB010044033.1, forward strand.
ACATCAGTACCTTTTACTTTAGGTTCCAGAGCTCAATTTCCAACTTCTTGATTTCACCCCTTGGGCAATATTTGACTGGCATCATCTTCTTTAGTGCCTTCCAGTCCATCGCATAAGCAACATCTTGAGTAACAGTCTTCATGTAGGAGTTCCACCATGTCAGAGCATTTCCAAAGAAAGTGCAAGTAGCAAACTTAACTTGGTTCTCCACAGCACAGTTGCTGATATGGAACAATGATTCTATCTTCTCGAACCATTGTGACAACACAACCACTCCTTCAGTACCCTTAAAAGAAAGGGACTTGTAATGTAGAAAATCCTTGTACGTACACTTACGCGGAGTGCGTACAGTTCCTCTAATTCTAGTGTCAGAATTGTGGCTTCCGTTGCCCTGACCATTAGTGCTATTTCAAAGAGTTTCATGATTAGGAAGTGCCGCAGACACTCTTGCTTCGATTAGCTATTCAACAGCAGCAGCTGTCGTAGGGGTAGCAGCAACAGCCCTTGTAGTAGCAGCAACCCTTGCAGTAGCAGAGGATCTCCTTGGTGGCATATTGTTCTAAATCACAACAATATAAAACACATAAGTTTTCATAAACATCACAACATGACATGGGTATAACATATATATAACAAGATCACATCACACAGTGATTATATAACATGACTGGGATCACAACACATAACAGAATTGAGATCGACATAACATAATACAACACATTATATATAACTTCCACGTGACGTCTACTAATAACTAAATCTGGGATATATTAAGTAGACCGCATACCTCTTGACCAAAAATCCTAATCTTATACTTGAGACATATACTAAGTGATAGCAAATGTAAGCATTGAGCACCATAAGAAAATTCACACACATTTGCTAGATTTTGACAAGTCTTCGTCAACACCATTTAAGCACGAACAAGTTATCTTAAAAGTCATAGCCTGAAAACTATACTTTAAGATATGATAAGACACGTACCTGTGAAACCCAACTACAACATCAAACAAGCAATATTCAATTGTCTTCGTAATTACATCTTCAAATAATCCCAAAAATACGAGCCATAAAATTAATAAGAATAAACTATTTGAAAAATAGTTCTGTCCGAGATCCAAATCCATCCGAAAACTAAGTACTATCCGATATCGTACAAAGCTAGTAGTACAAACTTCATTTCTCGGACGCCACTAGCAGTATTAAAATATCTCGGACGACGAAGGCAGTACAAACGTATAAAGCACTAGCATCAAAAATATCCAACAGTACAACCTTTTCTTGTGCAAACCCAACAGTATTAACTTCAAAGTTGTTACCACAACACCTTATGCTGCTTAAAATCGTTCTCTTTTGATTACTAGTGTCCAACATAAAGATATTAGTTATAGGTCATCCCATATCACAGCCCATTTATTCCCCCCCTCGGCCCAGATTTATCATTAGTATTCCTATATGGCCCATTCTCCAAGATACAGAGTTGATTCGTTAGGCTTGTTAAAAAAATAAAGAAACGAACGCCACAAGTGGGGATGGAACACCAGACCTTGAGGAAGAAATTCTTAACAATACCCAATAACCAACTGCACTAGTAAGCCAGTTGTGTTATTATTCTCATTATGTCTTATTTATTCCTTCCTCCCAAGGCTATTAGCAACGCTTTATTTGTTGCTAAACTGTTACTACGGCGTGTACTCCTTCCTCCCAAGTCCTTTTATGACACTAAATCTGTCACTATTTAGTTGCATATTCTTATGTGTGTGGTAGTTTTGATCATTTGAAAAATGATTGCAATAACTGGTATAATAATAGAAGATTTGCAAAACCAGTTTGGACCAATGTTCAAATGGTGAACAAATAGGATTTCTCTACATTAACTCACCCCAGTCCAAAAAGGAACATGGTTCCAAGAACAGTCTTAACTAGGTCTGGCCCAATTTTAGTTAATGTTGTTAGACCAGTTAATACTGTTTAATTAAGAACATCAATGAATAATACAGGACCCATGAAAAATGTTATTAATAATACATATTCAACTACTAGAAGGCCTTTTAACAAAATAACAGCAGCTAATAATAGTAATTTCACTAAAAAGGTTAATATTGTTAAGGGAACAAGGGTTAATACTGCTAGGCTAAAAGTAGTTCTTAGTGCTGTTAAGGGAAAAAGGGGAAATGCTGTTAAGGCCTCAACATGTTGGGTTTGGAGACCAAAGCAAAAAGTTTTAGACCATGTCTACAGAAATAATGGGGCATCAATGTCCTTTAAAAGATTTGACTATATTGATGCACAAGGAAGATCCAAGTCAGTAATGGCTTGGGTCCCTAAAAAAACTAATTTTTCTATAATTATGTGCAGGGCAATCCACAGCAAGATTTGAAGGATAAAGGAGTGATTACCAGTTGATGCTCTAGGCACATGACAAGAAACAAATCCTATCTTACAGTTTATGAAGAAATTAATAGAGGGTTTGTTGCCTTTGGAGGTAATTCCAAAGGAGGGAAAATTATTGGGAAAGGTAAAATAAGAACTGGTAAATTGGATTTTAAAAATGTGTATTTTGTAAAGGAACTAAAGTTTAACCTTTTTAGTGTCTCACAAATGTATGACAAGAAGAATATTGTTCTTTTTACTGATACTGAATATGTTGTCCTGTCTCCATACTTTAAGTTAACTGATGAAAGTCATGTTTTGCTTAAAGTTCCTAGAAAGGATAACATGTACAATGTTGATTTAAAGAATGTTATTCCTCAAGGAGGTCTCACTTTTCTCTTTGCAAAAGCCACACCAGATGAATCTAATCTTTGGCATAGGAGGCTTGGACATGTAAATTTCAAAACAATGAATAAACTGGTAAGGGGAAACCTTGTAAGAGGTTTACCTTCAAAACTTTTTGAAATTAATCAAACCTGTGTTGCTTGTCAGAAGGGAAAGCAACACAGAGCTTCTTGTAAGACCAAAACAGTTAGTTCAATTAGCCAACCATTACAAATGTTGCACATGGATTTGTTTGGCCCAACATTTGTAAATAGTTTAATGAAAAAGATGTACTGCCTAGTTGTCACAGATGATTTTAGTAGGTTTAGTTGGGTTTTCTTTTTAGCCACTAAGGATGAAACTAGTGAAATCCTTAAAACATTCATAACAGGCATAGAAAATCTAATAGACCTTAGGGTGAAAGTGATTAGATGTGACAATGGGACTGAATTCAAGAATAGGGTCATGAATCAGTTCTGTGAAATGAAGGGTATTAAGAGGGAATTTAGTGTTGCTAGGACTCCACAACAAAATGGAGTAGCAGAAAGGAAAAATAGGACACTAATAGAGGCTGCTAGGACTATGCTAGCTGATTCAAAATTGCCAACAACTTTCTGGGCTGAAGCAGTTAATACTGCTTGTTATGTCCAAAATAGGGTGTTAGTTATCAAGCCTCACAACAAGACCCCTTATGAACTTTTTCTAGGTAGAAAACCTGCCTTAAGCTTCATGAGACCATTTGGGTGTCCTGTTACAATCCTTAATACCATAGATCACCTAGGTAAATTTGATGGAAAGGCTGATGAAGGGTTCTTTGTAGGATACTCTACCAATAGCAAAGCATTCAGAGTATTCAACAGTAGAACTAGGATAGTAGAAGAGAACCTGCATGTTCAATTTAGTGAGAATACACCTAATATTGCAGGAAGTGGACCAAATTGGCTTTTTGATATAGATGCACTAACAAAATCTATGAACTATAAGCCAGTTATTGCAGGGAATCAATCTAATGGTAGTGCAGGTACAAAAGCATGTGATGATGTACGTAAAGCTAGAATATAGACAGTACCTGGCAAAGATTACATTCTGCTACCAGTGTGGCCTGTTGATCCGCTATTCTCTTAAGATTCAAAGAGTTCTCCTGATGCAGGACTCAAACCTTCAAGAGATAATGAAAAGATAGTTACTGAAGAACCAGGAAAAGAAGGTGGTGATTCATGTAATGATCAAGAGAAGGATGATAATATTAACAGTACAAACAATATTAATACTGCTAGTGATGAAAACAACACTAACAATGTTAATGTTGTTAGTTCAATTGTTGATGCTGCTAGCATAGAAGTTAATGCTGTTGATCCAAAATCAAGCATTAAACTTCCAGATGATCCATATATGCCTGAATTGGAAGATATTGTTTATTCAGATAATGATGAAGATGTTGGTGCCGAGGCTGATATGAATAATTTAGATGCATTTATGCCTGTCAGTCCTCTTCCAACTACAATAATACACAAAGATCATCTAGTTGAACAAATTATTAGAGACTTGCATACAACACCTCAAACAAGAAGAATGGCATACTAAACATGGTTGTTTAGTTTAGTGCAACAGAAGAATCAAACATAAAGATTTCCAGAATGTTGTTTGCTTGTTTTCTGTCACAAAGTAGAACCTAAAAATGTGATTCAAGCTTTGACAGATATCCAAGCAGGATAGAAGCCAATTTAGATAAGCTTTACAAGTTTAATTATAGAAGGTTTTGGACATTGGTTGTCTTAACATATGGCAAAGAGGGTCATTGGTAATAAATGGGTGTACGAACAAGAAAGATGATAGAGGTATTGTTGTTTATGAAGGAAAAACTTATGAAGACCTTCATACTTGTCTGTTTGCTTGTTTTCTATCACAAGTAGAACCCAAGAAGGTGATTCAAGCTTTGACAGATCCAAGCTGGATAGAAGCAATGCAGGATGAGCTTCTACAGTTTAAATTGTAGAAGGTTTAGACTTTGGTTGATTTACCATATGGCAAGATTGAAGAGGAAGTTTATGTCTGTCAACCTCCAAGATTTGAAGATCCAGAGTTCCCTGACAGAGTTTATAAGGTAGAAAAGGCATTATATGGTCTGCATCAAGCTCCTAGAGCCTGGTATGAGACTTTTTCTACCTATTTATTGGCAAATAGATTTCAGAGAGGGACAATAGACAATACTTTGTTCATTAAAAAGGTCAAAGGTGATATTCTACTAGTTCAAATATATGTAGATGATATCATTTTTGGATCTACTAAGAAGGAGTTATGGACTGAGTTTGAGAAATTGATGCACAAGAAGTTCCAGATGAGTTCTATGGGTGAGATCACTTTCTTCTTAGGATTGCAGGTGATGCAAAAGGAAGATGGGATTTTTATTAGCCAAGACAAGTATGTGGATGAAATCTTGAAGAAGTTTGGTTTTTCAACTGTGAGGATAGCAAGTACACCCATAGAGACTTCAAAGCCATTGCTCAAGGATGCAGAAGCTGAAGATGTTAATGTTCACTTATATAGATCAATGATTGGATCATTGATGTATCTAACAGCTTCTAGGCCTAATATAATGTTTGTTGTATGTGCTTGTGCAAGATTTCAAGTCACACCTAAAGTTTCACATCTTCATGCTATGAAAAGAATCTTTAGATACTTAAAAGGTCAACCTAAATTAGGCCTTTGGTATCCTAAGGACTCACCATATGACTTGGAAGCTTATTCTGATAATGACTATGTTGGTGCAAGTTTAGACAGGAAATCCACCACAGGAGGTTGTCAATTTCTTAGGAGTAGATTGATTTCATGGCAATGCAAGAAGCAAACTATAGTTGTCAACTCTACTACTGAAGCAGAGTATGTAGCTGCAACTAATTGCCGTGGACAAGTGTTATGGATCCAAAATCAAATGCTGGATTATGGATACAAGTTCATGAATATCAAGATTTCCATTGACAATGAAAGCACCATTTACATAGTTAAAAATACAGTATTTCACTTAAAGACTAAGCATATTGAAATTAGACATCACTTCATCAGGGATTCATATGAGAAGAGATTAATTTAAGTGATCAAGATTCACACTGATCATAATGTTGTAGACTTACTCACAAAAGCAATTGATGTTAGTCGTTTTCAATTTTTGACTGCTAGTATTAGAATGCTTAATCTTTGAGGTGTTTTTTGATTAGATTGATGATTGGAATGGGTTGGACATACTACTTGGATGAAATTAGGGTTTATTCTGGTAACTCAATAGTTAGTGCTGCTGGCATGACTTAATGTTGCTGGGCAAAAAGTTAGTGCTGCCAAGCAAAAAGTTAATGCTGCTGAGCCAAGTTAGTACTGCTAGGTTACCATTGGGGATACAACTTCTGAGGATGTCTTTCATAAATTAGTTGGTTACTTTACCTATGGGTTTGCTTAATTCCCTATAAAACCATTTTCATTCACAAAGTAATCACTCTTAAACACTCTTATGGTCTTAATTTTACAAACCCTAACTCGAATTCATCACCAACATTTACAATTCTCATCAATGGCGGACCTAATCTTTGCTAATTCTCATAATATGGTGGCATACTTGGAAAAATCAGAAGATAACGTTGATTTTGCAAAGATAGTTGATTTTCTTAATGTTAGTCCTATCAGGTACACATTAACTGTAAGTCCAACTGTCTATGTGTCCTATATTGAGCAGTTTTGGTTTACTCTAAAGATCAAAACAGTCAATAATGAAACACAAATACGTGCCAAAGTTGATGGCAAGACTATAGTAATATCAGAAACATCTGTGAGAAGAGATCTTCACTTTAATGATGAGGATGGTATTACTTGTCTTACTAACACTGAGATTTTTAAAAACCTTCAATTGATAGGGTATGAAAAGCTTTCTGATAAACTTACTTTTTATAAATCTTTCTTTTCCCCTCAATGGAAGTATCTCATTCATACCATCTTACAATGTTTAAGTTCTAAATCAACTGCTTGGAATGAATTTGGTACTAATATAGCATCAGCAGTTATATGTTTAGCTAAGAAACAAAAGTTTAATTTTTCTAAATTGATTTTTGATGGTATGTTGAGAAACTTGGATCCTAATTCTATAAAGTTTTTAATGTATCCAAGGTTTTTACAATTATTTTTGAATAATCAAATTAAAAATCTTACAGCAATTTTTAATGATGAATATCATACACCTTCTCATTCTAAAAAGATTTTTGCAAACATGAGAAGGCAAGAAAAAAAAAATTCAGGGACTGTGACACCCTTGTTTGCTACTATGTTGATATAATCACAAGCAGTGGAGGGTGAAGGTTCAGGACAACCCACTGAACCCCAACACACACCTACTACTATTTCACCATCTCATGTTGAACCAATCCCTACAATTGCATCATCATCTCAACCCAAAAACATAGGAAAACCAAAAGAAAGGCCACTGAGATATCTTAGTCTAGTGGACCTACTACCTTTGTAGCAGATGAGATTGTCCATGAGGAGGGGAGACAGTGTGGAAAAGGTTGCCACTACTGCTACTAGCTTAGATGCATAGCAGGGCAGTGGTAACATAAATAGGACCCAATCCACGGAAATACCTAATGATCCTTTTCCTTAGGGAGTTGGTTCAGGTGGTAGTCCCAGGCGCCAAGACACCATGGGGGACAGACCTGCTCAAACTAGGTTTCAGAGGTTGTCTAAACAATACAATGAACAACCTCTCTTAAGACTTAACACACTTGGAAGTGGGGAGGACAATATGAAACTATAGGAATTGATGGAGCTTTGTACAAAACTGTCTGACAGAGTTCTTGACTTGGAGAATGTAAAGGATGCTCAAGCTTCGGAAATTAAAAAGTTAAAGAAAAGGGTTAAAAAGCTAGAAAGTAAGAAGAAGTCAAGAACTCCACAACTCAAGAGGAGATTATTCAAGGTCAGGATAGAGTCTTCTACAAAAACGAGTTTGGGTGATCCGGAGGATGCATTCAAACAGAAGAGGAATGAAATTGACCAAGATGAAGGGATTTCATGGTTTCAAGAGGATTCAGAGACTCAGGGGAGGTATGGTCATGATATTAAAGTTAATACTGCTGGTACATCAATTACTACTGCCAGTATTAATATTACTACTGCTGAACCTGTTACTACTGCTAATGCACCAGTTACTACTGCTGGTGTATCTATTAGTACTGCTAAGCCAAGTACTCCTCCAACAACAACAACTCCTATTGAAGATGAAGACCTCACTATTACTCAAACCCTTATGAAGATGAAGAGTGAGAAATCAAAGGCAAAAGGAGTAACTATGCAAGAGCCTAGTGAGTCTGGAACAAGAGTAAGAGTACCTCCTCCACAAATTGATCCAAAAGACAAGGGAAAGGCAAAGATGGTTGAACCTGAAAAACCAAAGAAGAAGAAAGATCAAATTGAATATGATGCTGATGTAGCTCAGAGACTTCAAGCAGAGTTAGATGAAGAAGCCAGGCTTGAAAGAGAAAGAGAAGAAGAAGCTAGTAAAGCTGCAAACATTGCTGAATGGGATGATGTTCAAGCTATGATGGATGCAGACTATGAGTTAGCTGCAAAATTACAGGCAGAAGAGCAAGGAGAGATATCCATTGAAGAAAGGTCAAAGTTATTTGTGGAGCTCATGAATGAAAGAAAGAAACATTTTGCAAGACTTAGAGCAGAAGAGCAGAGAAGAAAACCACCAACTAAAACTCAAAAGAGAAACCTAATGTCTACTTATTTAAAGAACATGGCTGGATACAAGCACACTCAATTGAAGAACAAAAGTTTTGAAGAGATCCAGATGTTGTTTGAGAAAGAAATGAAAAGAGTAAACATATTTGTAGACATGGATGCAGAGTTGGTGAAAGGCAGTGAAACAATAGAGAGTGAAGTTGACAGAGCAGTTCCTGAGTTAGCAGCTGGAAGTTCAAAAAGGGATGCAGAAGAAGAACTTGATCAAGAAAGTTCTAAGAGGCAAAAGACTGGTGAAAGCTCAGAACTAGCTGAAGAACCAAGAGATAAAGAAGCTGATGAACTGTCACAAGAAGAGCTACAACAAATGATGATAATAGTTCCAGAGCAAGGGATGAATGTTGCAGCCTTACAAACTAAGTATCCAATAATTGACTGGGAGATTTACATTGAAGGCACTAGGAAGTACCGGAAGATCATCCAAGTTGGAAATCATACCGAGGTACATCATTTCTTTAATGATATGTTGAAAGCCTTTGATAGGGATGACTTAGTGATGCTGTGGAGTCTAGTTAAAGAGAAGTTCAATTCAACGAAACTAACAGATGACAAAGAAAGAGAAATATGGGTTGAGTTGAAGAGATTATTTGAACCAGATATAAATGGTGAGTTATGGAAGCTTCAAAAGCATATTCATGATTTAACTTGGAAGCTATATGATTCGTGTGGAGTGAATCATGTGTCTACAGAGAAGGGAATAGACATCTACATGCTGGTAGAGAAGGAGTATCCATTGTCAAGGGGAACTCTTACATTAATGTTGGTCGCAAAGCTCTTGGTGGAACAAGATAATGAGATGTCTAGAGAACTTAGGAAGATATTCATGCAGGCTGAAAGAACAAGAAGATGAAGTGTTTGGAAGAATCCTCTCAGAGAACAAGGTTTAATTCAAGAAACTTAATGATTTGGAGGTAAATCGCAAGTTTAGGGGAGGATTGTTGGGAATTAAAAGTCTTCATACTTAGTACTGCCATGTCAAGAGTTAGTAATTATCAAGTTACAACTGTCAGTACTAACTTAAGACTGCTGAAGGACTTAAGACTGCTAGATGAAGATTAAGACTGCTAAAGTGATAAAGACGTGTCAAGTGATAAAGACGTGTTAAGTGATTTGTATTGACTTATTCAATGTATATCCTATATAGTTAGAAAGATACGTATAATATTAGAATTATAGAAGATTTGTAGTTATCTTGTAAAGGACTCCTTAGTGTATAAAAGGAGATCCTAGGTTATGGTGTTAGACAGAGGTTTTGATATATAGCTAGTACAACACAGAGTACTCGTATTATTGATAATAATAATATTGGAGCTTTTCAGTAATATCATTGTTCATACATTTTACTGTTTCATTGATATTCTTCTAAGTATTAAAGAGTAGATTCCGCATACTCTTTAGTATTCACAAAGTTTCTACCATAGTTGTTTTGAATTTATCCAAAGTAACTTAACCTTTACAAGCTAAGAAATCGATCTTAAGTTGGGATCAACATTAGTGACCGTAAACACTGTATAGTCACACAAAGCATGTTTTTTTATATTTAGTCATATACAATTAAGCATAGAGTGGCCAAAAGTGTTAATAAGTGTGACCATATGATGTTTAAAGTGAAGTAAAAGTGTATTTTGTGTGACTATTGTTCATTAAATAACTATATGAATTTTATGTTTGTGTGGCCTTTTGTAATATTTAGTCACACAAAGCATGTTTTTTTTAGTATTTAGTCACATACAATTAAGCATAAAGTGGCCAAAAGTGTTAATAAGTGTGACCTTAAAGTGAAAAAATGTGTATTTTGTGTGACTATTGATCATCCAATGGCCACATGAATTTTATGTTTGTGTGGCCTTTTGTAATATTTAGTCACACAAAGCATGTTTTTCTTGGGTATTTACTCACATACAATTAAGCATAAAGTGGCCAAAAGTGTTAATAAGTGTAACCTTAAACTAATTCATTTTTTTGCCACTAATCTGTCACCATTGTTTCTGACCATTTACAACCATTTAATTATTTATTTTTGTTGTAAATATGAATATACAAATAATACAGTAATAAACAATATACACATTTATTTACATAAATCTCACAAATTTAAGTCAAGTAGAGCTATCCAATAATCTCCAACTTAGAGTATTAATCCAACATTCAAAATGTATATACAAAATAACTGAGATATACAAATCCAACAAAATATTCAAGAAAAGTATGTCTAACAGTTTATGTGCTCACTTGCCACTACCTACGTAAATAAGACATTACTCTGTATTATTCTTTGGAGAAGACATCTCTTACAATGCAAAAAAACAGACCCTTTTCCTCAATTGCTAATAAACGACAAGCTACATATACAAGAACAAAAGGGTAACCATCTGTTATATAAAAATAAAACATATATACTTTGGTTTAGCTTAACCGATAAAGTACAATCAAAGATCAAAACAAACTAAAGATATATAACACACTACTGTTACAAATTGAACTGAAACACATTCAATAAAACATACTTTAGCTGCACGAGTTGAACTGAAACACATTGAAATGAAAATGATTCTAAGTCAAAAAATAGAAACATAAATGGATTTCTATCTCTTGAAGTAAGTACTTACATACCTTGAATAGAAACACATTCAGACCCCTTGTGACGTGCTTCAACACAATACAATCAATTTCAACTTACTTATAAGCATAATATATGGATTCTGAAACAAACACAGTGTCGCCTCCTAACTCACATTGGTGTCCTGGTGCTCCTCGACATTTCTTGCAGCTGTTGTACCTGCAAATATATATATTAACAGCATTTAGAAATATACATGTAAAATGTAATTATAAGTTTAAACCCATTTTGATTCATTTCAACCCATTGTATCTAATACTAACTTTATGTACAAACACCGTTCACGAGTCTTAAACTTATAAAGTCGGGTCAGGTTGACCAATAAACTTTTATGGGTGCCTCATAAGATATCATTCATAGAAAAACTTTTAATCTACCTATTCTTTGAATTGTTTTTCCTTCTCTTCGTAACTAGAAAGAGCAACAACTTCAATCGGGTCAATTCATAAGTTAAGATAATTAGACACGGTAATTAGGTTGCAAGAAATAATTGGTAGTATTAAATAAGAGAAATTTGTTCATCATCTTACATTAAAGAATATACTCAATGGTGTTTCTTTGTGGGCTTCAGGCTTAGGAACAGAATCCCATATCTACGATCCAAAAAAGGTTCGCATGATCAACAAGGAAACTTATACTTTTTAGTCAAAAGAGTATACTACAAATAGACGAGTCTAACAAATCTTACCTTCTGAATATCTTCTCTCAAGATAGGCTCTAAATTTTTCCAGTGGTGTCTTAATGGAAACAGAGAAAAACATAGAAATCAACAGATGTATATATAGAAATATGGATGCCAAGATGAGCGTGTGGGGAGGGTGGGGTAAAGTCAGAACGGGTTTGGTTCAAAATGGGTCATTTTTAGTACTAGTCAAAAACGGACTCCACTAGTCTTTTTGTCCATTCTTTTTTAGAATTTAGACATATATAATGTGTTAATTAAGATTGCAGAAACAATATAATTACATTAATAGCATATATGTTTCAGTGAAGAAGATTCATAAGTCGTGTGCTCTAAAAGTAGACTTTGACCGACTTCCAAACCATTCGACCATTTGACTCTTTTTAGCTAAAAAAATATCATATGACCTGTTTGAGATAAAATTTCCTAAATAATTTCCACCTCTAATATTGATAGATATACGAGACTTACTCTTGTTTTATCACGTATAACAAAGATTAACGTTGTTTTCCGTGGACTAAACTATCTCATCATGACCTGTAAAGAGAAATAGCATTTTTATTTTTGTGACTTTCGATTTAATGAGTTTAATGAATTAAATAACAATAAATTTCATACCTGAAATACAGTTTTCAGTAGTGGCTTATTCGCAGCATGCTCACGACCAATATCATGGCACCACCTACATAACACAAATTTGATAGATAAAATCAATTTACAGGCCTGGTTAAATCAATGTAAAGCTGTATATCCAAGATGTTCGCACACTTACATGTTTATAAGCCTCTATGGTCCTAACAGCAAGTCAAAAATTGCACTTTTGTTTTGTCAAATAGTTGTATCAACTTTGGAAACATGCAAAAGTATACTGAATTGCAAGAGGTAATAAGTTATTTGTTTCACTTTCTACCAACACTAATTGAAAATTGTTACATCGGAAGTAAGGTGTGTTTATATAAGGATTACAATGCCAACAGCTTCACGGTACAATCATAAGTTTGCAATCAATAAGCTAGTAATTATTAGCCCAACAAATAACAAGAAAAAATTAGTGAACTGTATGAGAAATGTATTCATTATGAAACCTCTCCTGTTCTCTTCTATCAGATACGCCTCTAGATCCATTACAATAGTGCAGAGATTCGATACCCCATAAAAGCACTATCTTACCAACCAAAACCTTTGGTTGTTTGTGACCTGATACAAAACCAATGCTTCAGTTTGCATAAGCTGGGTCAAAGAACACAGAACTAAGGGAAGGGCGTTTGGATTGACTATTGTTTTTTAAAATCTAAGCTAACTTGAATAAGCATTTTCAAACTGCTTTACTACAACAGTTTATAACACATCCCGCAGATAAGTTATGTAATCGCAAAATACTCTACGACAAGTTAACTTGTCTATCTGCTGTATCAAAAGGAAATAAGACAGAATTCATACGTGTAGTTCAAATAAGCATCCTAAGCAACCCTATATGAACAAAATAGATACGTGCCTTCCCTTGAACGCATCCAGTTCCTTGAAGTTGGTACGAAAAAAAGATTATAAGGAGAACGCGTTGCTCTTTCCCTGTACAAAACATATGAGCATCGTTGATTGAACGGAAAGAAATAAAACAATATGATTTAAGTAATGTTTGTTAATTAATGCGACTTCCACCCATGGAGATAGGAATCCATACCGCTACTTTGTGGGCCTATGATAGAGACAACGACATAAGAAAGACCACATTCGCTGAGTTTTACTTCCTTTATGAATGCATCAAGTCCCGTTGCATTAAAAGTTCCATCTCCATCTATGAGATGTAGATGAACCCTAATGCCTAAAATAAGCCAAACACCAAATTGATACCCTAAACACCTCAATATGAATTGAAAAAAATTGACTAAATAGTGTAGAAAAAAGGGAACCCTAATTTGTTGTGAACTTATTAAGCAAGACAGAATGTTAGATACGACTATTAGGGTCGGCCAATATCCTGTAGTGGTGTGGGATGTGGGGGAGGGGGGAGAAGTGACGTATAGACGAACGGGAGGTGGAGGGCGAGGACAGCGGCAAGGTGAGTTGCGAAAATGTGAGGGTTGCTTTATTTGGTGTGTGTGTGTTGAAGACGGCCACGGGGGGACGAGCGAGAGAAATAGAGTCAGCGAGGTGATTAAGTCTCTTTGAGTAGAACGGAGGGAAGCATTGAAAAGGTCGATAACTCGTATTTAGAGATTGAGAGTGTTAGCGTTAATAGGTATTGGTAGATGAACACTATTACTTTGAGATTATGAGGTGAAAAATATAGGCATGACAAAATGAGAAATGTGAAAGATGAGGTGGTAAATTATTCATTATTCGTGGTAAGTGGTGAGCAAAAGATGAAGTGTATTTATCATGTATAGGAGTGCATATTGATCACCAACGATGTTTCAAGTGTGAGTTGACCATATATTTTGTATCACACATTTAATTAATATAACAATATCGGTTGGGGAAGTATTCTCGTGACGTAATGCTTCAACCTTGTACTTCTTTCAATTTATAGTCACGCTGTATGGCTCGACACACATTCAACATTAGTTGTGCCTAAATAATGAGCAAAAGATATCAGTTACCGCTTAAATCATGTGTGAGACATATCACTTGACAGTAAGATTTAGACACATAAAAAATTACTTCAAAGTGACCTAATTAATTGAAAAAGCATTTGCGGAAACTCACAGAAGTTCAAGTGTAGTGGAGCATTTACTCAATGTCTCAACACATGATTTCAAGCACTTTAACAGAAATAAAAATACAAAATCAATCGAACTAATGGCTTCAATGCTTACCTTATATTCGTTCTGCTCTCACGCAGTATCCGAACAAATACATACTAGTCTGCTAGACACTTCATAATCTCCAGACAAAATAAATTACGAGTAACTTAGCCACATAAATGTCGATATTTTTGGCTAATTAGTACATGTTGTCTATTTTGGTACCTTTAGCCACATAAATATGTGAATATGTGGCCGTTCCATTTTGCCCATGTGTGACCAAATCCCAGTTTTGTACTAGTGTAACTACCTCAGGGAGCTCGTTAGGGAGTTGCCGTTGCACTACCCTTCTTGGCGCCAAATGCCGCCGGGATCGGAAGGGCGGGGTCTGGTCAAAGATGGGGATAATTGTTCCATAAATCCTTATTATGTTTATTTTTCAATATCGTGTTTTCATTATTATTAATTGTCTATTATTTATCTAAATTTGTTTATTTATTTATATCAAATAAATAAATAAATATAAATAAATAAATAAATTTAGATAAATATAAAATTTTTATCTCGCAAGAAGGCTGCTCTCAAGGAAAGGTATTGGGTTCCTGACGAGGACGAGACTTACGACGTGGAGCGCATCAGACGCGGACGTCCCTCGCACATTTCCGAGGTAGATTGGGATGCGCAGATTGCCTTTTGGAATGACCCCAAGAACCTTGCCCGGGTTGCTCAAAATAAAAAAAAACCGGGCAAAGTGCAAGGTCGTATGCCGACAGGGATCCCGGTCTATTGCCGCCCTCCGAGATATGCATGTAATAAACATTATAATAATAATAATAAATAATAATCAAATAATAATTATTATTATATATATATATATATATATATAATATATATATATATAGTATATATAAATATATATATCTAATTACTCTATTGGTGTGTTTGAAATTTGGTTCGTATTTAATTTGTGTTCATCTATATACGTGTGTATGTGCAGATCGAGAGCTTAGCTACTCGAGAGTACCCGTCGCAGATCCATACCTTCTTCTTGACACATACTGTTGGCGGCGTATTCTTGAACCCTGAGGACAAAGCTCTATATGTAAGTTTTGTTTCAAAACAGCATTTAATAATTATTTGTCGAGAATAATGAAGTAACCTGACATTATATTAACTATACTTTGATTTTTTTTGTGACTACATAGAATGAGATGTGGAGGCTACAGGGTCTAGGCTCCAACACCCCCTCGGGTGTGCCCTACACCGACGATGAGATCATGGTCATTGTTCGCGGGGGCAAGCAGCGGGGGCACATTCCCGGTGTTGATAGGGTTTTGCGGAGACAGGGCACGGCCCATTAATCGATCTCCTTCCCCCGCCTCCATGCAAGCACTCCTCCGATGTCGCTAAGGCTCAAAAAGACGAGGAAGCGGCTAACGAAACAAGTGAACATTGTCATAGAAGTTATTTAGGAGTGACGCAAAGTTTTCCTAGATGCCTGTACGCAGCTTGAGTCCACAGCCCTTAGTACGGTGTGGCAAGGGAAGTGTAGGTACGGGGATTGATGAGCCAAGAGATGATGAGGACGAAGGCAAAGATGGGAGGATGAGGACGATAGTTAGGAGATGTTGAGTAAGTATATGCAGGATTTTTGTGTCTTGAAGTATATATAGTACAACCTTTAAGTGAATATATGTTTCCACCGTCACGTTTAGAACATGTTGATCTAAAGCGTGAGTGAGCGCGAGATTGACTTGTAACCATTGGTACGGATCGGAATGCAAGTATATAGTGAACAAATCGGTCACCCGTTTTGTTAGACTATATAGTGTTTTTATTCAGATTTTTGGACTGTATTATCTTTATTATATCAAATGCTCGTTGATCGTATCATTAGTATGTATATTTGGAGAGACCGAGGGAGTTGATGAGGATCCTCTATCACACTCTCTGGATGTGTGAGCGCGAGGTCTATATTGGTTTATACAAGTTTGAGTATTGGTAGATTTTTTCCGGAAAAAATCTGGAAATAGCCTGCTGTGCAGGCAGTACCAAAAAAAATTGCAGACTTATCCCGGGAGACATGTCGCCGGCCGGGATAAGTAAAACAAAAAAGTTATTGAAGGCCTATCCTGGGAGACATGTCTTCGGGGAAAGGTAAAACAAAAAAATATTGCAAACCTATCCCGGGCGACATGTCGACGGGGAAAGGTATCACTAAATGACAAAAATTATTTCTAACGTTGACAAGTCAATTTATTTGAAATACTTTCCCGCGCGACATGTCGCCTGGAATTCTACGTAATTAATTAATTAATCAAGCATCAATATTAATTAGTCATTTTATAACATCATTATCCCGGGCGACAATGTCCCGGATAAAACCCCCAACCCACCGTGACCACTTAAAATGTTTGACTAGAAACTATGATGGCCTAGCGATGGTCGCCCGGTTAATACCGCCCCGAGAGCGCATCCCCTTTGAGCTTTTCCGTTCGACTTATCCCGGGCGACAGAAAAGTATCCCCGGTGACAAGTCGCCCAGGAATCGACGAAATTGTCGCTGGGGATAATGGTAAATGTTGTAGTGCCACCTTTTACCAAACAAGAAATGTTGTGACCGAAATGAGATTTAAAAAAAAAACAATAAACAAACGAGGTTTTTTACTTTTCAAATTAATTGAGAGTGGACAGTTTTTTTTTACTAAGATGTAGACGTGGTCTAACCCATGTATCCCGTGACTGTTTCTGACTCTTTCTCAGGCCACCCGAAAAATATACGTATGTATACCCACAAGTAACATCGAAACACGTGATAGAAAAAGATGGACATCATATGAGGGTCTCTAATCCCTAGATTAGACCCACTCGAACACCCGACTACATACTAAAAGAACCAAATAAAGACATGTGGGTCGGGTCTAGTACACTTTAGCATGTTTTGACGACAAACTGCACGCCTGTTTTTATGAGTGTAGAGTTGCCATGACGGTCTGTATTCGAAAAAATATAAATGGTACAGATGTGGCTCGTGTGCCGTCCATCTTTTTTATGGGTCGTATACTGATCAAAGCAGAACAGCAAGTGCAAAAAGTGCACTTTGTTTTTCAAATGTGGTATCATCCTGAAACATGCAAAAGTATACTGAATTGCAAGAGGTAATAAGTTATTTGTTTCACTTTCTACCAACACTAATTGAAAATTGTTACATCGGAAGTAAGGTGTGTTTATATAAGGATTACATGCCCAACAGTCTCGGGTACAATCATAAGTTGCAATCAAAAGCTAGTAATTATAAGCAACAATAACAGAATAATTAGTGACTGTAAGAGAAAGTATTCATTATGAAACCTCTCCTCGTTCTCTTCTATCAGTACCCTCGAGATCCATTACAATAGTGCAAGATTCGATACCAGCACATCTAGCCATCCATATACCTTTGGTTGTTTGTGACCTGATACAAACCCAATGCTTCAGTTGGCTAAGCTAGGGTCAAAGAACACAAAACTAAGGAGGCGTTTGGGATTGTCTATTGGTTTTTTAAAATAAGCTATCTTGAATAAGCAGTTTCAAACTGCTTACTAGCAACAGTTTATAACACTCGCAGATAAGTTTGTAATCGCAAATACTCTCACAAGTTAACTGTTTATCTGCTGTATCAAAACGAAATAAACAGATTCACAGTTCTAATAAGCAATCCGAACACCCTATATGAACAAAATAGATACGTGCCTTCCCTTGAACGCATCCAGTTCCTTGAAGTTGGTACGAAATAGATGATTTAGAAGCGTGCTCTTCCCTGTACAAAACATATGAGCATCGTTGATTGAACGGAAAGAAATAAAACAATATGATTTAAGTAATGTTTGTTAATTAATTCGACTTCCACCCATGGATATAGGAATCCATACCGCTACTTTGTGGGCCTATGATAGAGACAACGACATAAGAAAGACCACACTCGCTGAGTTTTACTTCCTTTAGGAATGCATCAAGTCCCGTTGCATTAAAAGTTCCATCTCCATCTATGAGATGTAGATGAACCCTAATGCCTAAAATAAGCCAAACACCAAATTGACCCATAAACACCTCAAATTTGATGATTAAATTGAAGAAATAGTAGATAAAAGAACCTAATTTGTGGATATATGAACAAGAAAAAGGGAGTGACGACTATGAGTCGCCATTTCCTGTGGTGGTGAGGGTATGACTAACGAACGGTGGGAGGAGACAAGCAAGGATCAATAATGGAGGCTTTTTTGGTTTGGTTGAAGACCAAGATATAAAATGAAAAGATTAAGTTTGAGATGAAATGAAAAAGATAAGTTTGAGATGTGAGGTTAATAAGGTTGGAGGGACACTTTAATTTTGGGTGAAAAATATAGGCATGACAAATGAAATGTGAAAGAGGGAAATTTCATTATTCGGAGTGTGACAAAAAGTTAAGTGTTATCATATATGGCATTTTGTCACAGTGTTCAAGTGTGTGACATATATTTGTCACTATTTATATGTATATCGTGACTAATGCTTCAACCTTACTTTTCATTTGTCACGCGTCTCAAATTCATATGTGGCTAAATAATTAGCAAAAGATAGTGGTTACCCTTAAATCATGTGTGACAACACTTGACTTGATTGTATGATTTAGACACATAAAAAATTACTTCATGTGACCATATATGCCATTTGGTCACAGAGTTCAAGTGTGTGACATATATTTGTCACTATTTATATGTATATCGTGACTAATGCTTCAAGCTTACTTATATTTGTCACGCGTTCCACATTCATATGTGGCTAAATAATCAGAAAAAAATTACGAGTTACCTTTAGCCACATAAATGTTCGAATGTGTGGCTAATTTATAAATGTTGTCTATTTTGTTACCTTTAGCCACATAAATATGTGAATATGTGGCCGTTCCATTTTGCCCATGTGTGACCAAATCCCAGTTTTGTACTAGTGTAACTACCTCAGGGAGCTCGTTAGGGAGTTGCCGTTGCACTACCCTTCTTGGCGCCAAATGCCGCCGGAGCGGAAGGCGGGGGTCGTGGCAAAGATTGGGGTAAGTTATTTCATTATCCTTTTATGTTTATTTCATTATCGTGTTCATTTATTTAATTGTGTATATTGATCTAAATTTGTTTATTTATTTATATCAAATAAATAAATAAATATAAATAAATAAACAAATTTAGATAAATATAAAAATTATATCTTTGTCTTTGTTGTATATAATTGCAGACCCAGTTTGACTTGGCAAGAAGGCTGCTTTCAAGGAAAGGTATTGGGTTCCTGATGAGGACGGGACTTACGACGTGGAGCGCATCAGACGCGGACGTCCCTCGCACATTTCCGAGGTAGATTGGGATGCGCAGATTGCCTTTTGGAATGATCCCAAGAACCTTGCCCGGGCTGCCCAAAATAAAAAAAAAACCTGGCAAAGAGCAATGTCGTATGCCGACAAGGATCCTAGTCTATTGCCGCCCTCCGAGATATGCATGTAATAAACATTATAATTAAAGTTAAGTACATTTTTGGTCCTCTTGGTTTGGTGTGTTTTCACTTTTGGTCCAAAATTCAAAGAAGTTTTGGTTTTGGTCCAAAACACATAGTTTCGTTCCACTTTCGGTCCAAAAAACATAGTTTCGTTACACTTTTGGTCCATATATAAATATATATAAAAGTATAAAAATATATAAATGTATATCTATCTAACTCTAGTGTGTTGTGATTTTCTGTCGTTTTTAATTTGTTACATCTTATATACGTGTAATGTGCAGATCGAGAGCTCAGCTACTCGAGAGTACCCGTCACTGATCCATACCTTCTTCTTGACACATACTGTTGGCGGCGTATTCTTGAACCCTGAGGACAAAGCTCTATATGTAAGTTTTGTTTCAAAACAGGCACTTTAATGATTTGTCGAGAAATAATGTAGTAACTGACATTTATATTAACTATCTTTTGTTTGTTGACTACAATAGAATGAGATTGTTGAGGCCGACAGGGTCTGCTCTTCCAACACGCCCCTCGTGTAGACCTATCAAACGACATAGTTCATGTCATTGTTTGCGAGGGCAAGCAGCAGGGGCACATTCCCGGTGTTGATAGGGTTTTGCCGGGACAGGGCACGGTCATTCCTCCCCCGCCTCCATGCACACACTCCTCCGATGTCGCTAAGCTCAAAAAGAGCGAGAAGCGGCTCACGAAACAAGTGAACATGTTCATGAGGTTATTTAGGAGTGACGACAAGTTTTCTCAGATGCTTAATCAATTTGAGTCACAACCTGAGTACGGTGGTGGCAGCGGGAGTGGAGGGTACGGGGATGATGAGCCAAGAGATGATGAGGACGAAGGCAAAGATGGGGAGGATGAGGACGATAGTTAGGAGATGTTGGGTAAGTATATGCTATTTTGTGTCTTGAAGTATATATTGGCGACCCTTATGTGAATATTTGTTTCCCCGTACGTTTAGAACATGTTATCTAGGTGAATATTGACTTGTATCTTGCGGATAATGCAAGTTTTGTGACTTCGTCACCCGTTTTGTAGACTATATTGTGTTTATTCGGATTTTGGACGTATTTAGCTTTATTATATCAAATGCGTTGATCGTATTGTGTTTTGGTACAAGTTGTAATGTATTTGGGTAGATTCTATATTGGTTTATACAGGTTTGAGTATTGGTAGATTTTTTCCGGAAAAAATCTGGAAATAGCCTGCTGTGCAGGCAGTACCAAAAAAAATTGCAGACTTATCCCGGGCGACATGTCGCCGGGGATAAGTAAAACAAAAAAAATTATTGAAGGCCTATCCCGGGCGACATGTCGCCGGGGAAAGGTAAAACAAAAAATATTGCAAACGTATCCCGAGCGACATGTCGCCGAGGAAAGGTATCACTAAACGACAAAAAATATTTCTAACATTGCTAAGTCAATTTATTTGAAATACTTTCCAGGGCGACATGTCGCTCGGGATTCTACGTAATTAATTAATTAATCAAGCATCAATATTAATTAGTCATTTTATAACATCATTATCGCGGGCGACATGTCGCCCGGGAAAACCCTCCACCGTGGCACTTAATTGTTTCACAGAAACTATGTAGGCCCAGATAAGTCGCCCGGGAACGTATCCCCTTCGAGCTTTTCCGTTCGACTTATCCTGGGCGACATGTCGCCGGGGAAAAGTATCCCTGGCGACAAGTCGCCCGGGAATCGACGAAATTGTCGCTGGGGATAATGGTAAATGTTGTAGTGCCACCTTTTACCAAACAAGAAATGTTGTGACCGAGGTGAGATTTACAAAAAAAAAACAATAAACAAACGAGGTTTTTTACTTTTTAAATTAATCGAGAGTGGACAGTTTTTTTTTACTAAGATGTAGACGTGGTCTAACCCATGTATCCCGTGACTGTTTCCGACTCTTTCTCAGGCCACCCGAAAAATATACGTATGTATACCCACAAGTAACATCGAAACACGAGATAAAAAAAGATGGACATCATATGAGGGTCTCTAATCACTAGATTAGACCCACTCGAACACCCAACTACATACTAAAAGAACCAAATAAAGACATGTGGGTCGGGTCTAGTACACTTTAGCATGTTTTGACGACAAACTGCATGCCTGTTTTTATGAGTGTAGAGTTGCCATGACGGTCTGTATTCGAAAAAATATAAATGGTACATATGTGGGTCGTGTGCCGTCCATCTTTTTTATGGGTCGTATACTGATCAAAGTAGAATTTCGCTCTACTCGCGGTTCTTGGCCATCAATTGTGCTAATTACATGTGGTTCTTTTTTATGCTTCTGATATGTGTCCCGTTAACTTTTGCCATTGTTTGTTGCTTGTTGAGGCTCATGGTATGTGTCCCGCTAATTGCATGTGTTCTTAGGGGTTTCGTCTATTGGTTTATGGTTGTCTCAATGTAGTGCGACTACCTTTATGTGTTACTTGTACTTTCTTCATGTCATCGTTCCTTGCTTTATGATTCGTCACAGGGGTCTCGGATGAGTGTGCAGTAGGTGCCGTTGCACAGGGCCTCTACTTAAAAAGGGCCACATTATTATTAGTTTTGCATATAAATACGTATAATACTATACATATATGAGCCATATAAATCAAGTTTATATGCAATTTATTTTTAGTTTGCAAGTGTAATAGGGCATTTATGTTGTTATTACATAGGGCTATCGGAAACCACGAGACGGCTCTGTGATTCGTAGTGTTTTTTGTCCATGTATGTATTGTTGTTTCGTGTGTAGTACGTGAGCATTTGGTTTGTTGAGAATATTACTATTTTTTTCTGCATTGTATGACATATGTGCTTTTGGCGTCTTTTGGCACGACAGCCACCCTTGGGTTTCGGTTGTAGCCATGGACTCTTTCAAAAGGCGATGACGATAACTTTCCATCTATTGTGCACTTTTTTCTTACGTTCGTACCTTGGCTCTGCGGTCACAACAACCGTGCGACTGCAGCCATGTCGGTTGCTTGCTGAAGCTACTATAACGACTAATCTGAGCCACCTTTGGGTACATACAATGGTTTCTAGAAACCAAGAGACATTACACAATAATTTGTATTTGTAAACACTAATATAATCCTTGTTTCTTTGTCCGACCTTTGGTACAAGTTTTCAGTCGGATCAGATGTCCCTATTAAGTGACAACCTCCATCGAGATCCTCGCTTGACGCTATTACTTAACGGTGACACCTGGTCTTACGGGAAACATTAGGTCGAGAATTGACGCTTATGGGAAATTGTATCTATTTATTAATGTGATGCGTACAAGAAACGTACTTCCAGTGACTTCTTGTTCGAGTTTGTTGTAGGATCAGTTGTTCCTATTAACTCATAAAATTTGACGGAAACCCGATAGATATTTTACTAGTTTTTTGTTCACAAACGTTACAAGTTTAAGACCTTACATGTAATAATATACATGTATGATGAGATTTTGTGGAAAAAAAAGTTCCAAAATCTCTTTAGAAATTTTTAATAACTTAAGCACATAAAATAACGAAACACACTAGAGCACATGATGTGAAGGGTTCGATTCTTACCCCTTTAAAGGCCGGATGTCCTTTTTTAACTTTGGTAGAGCCGGAAGCGGCCTCTCTACCTCTGTTAGGGGTAGGGTTGTTTACATCTCAACCTCCCCCATACACCGTGAAAGACGACATTGGGACTCATAACTCGTTGAAGATGGTATCGGAAGTTACTTTACCTTACTTGAAATATATATTATTTTTTTGTTAAATATCTATGTAATTTTTGTGTTTTTGTTTTAAATAAATGGTGTAATTCGGTTCAACTTAAAAAACCGAACCGAATTCAAATTCAGATTCATATTTCGGTTTGACCAAAAAATAATTTTAACCAAACAACCCAATAACCGAACGCATCAAACACCCATAAGGGTGTCTAATTACCACTACTAGACTAGACCAATTAAGTCGAAACACGCAAATTAAGAAAAAAAAAAGGGTCGGGTCGGGTCGGGTCTTAGCCTAGGACTTGTTGCCCAAGCAAGCTTAGCCAAGGTCATGTCCTAACCAGACTTGTCCTTATATAAGTCCACTACCATCATTTTTACATAAGACAGAAACCCTAAAAAGAAAACAAACAGCTAGAGAAAGAAAAAATGACGACTTATGTTTTGTGGGTCTCAGCTCGCCTTGACAACTTAACCAACTTTAAACCTAATGGTGGCGTTGATGACAAGCATTTCACCTACTTGTTTAAGGTAATCGATCATACTCTCCTCTAGAGTAAGTGATTACCTTTTTAACAAGATGGACCTCATGCTCTTGTCTTGTGTGAAACCCTCTTTCCAAGGAGAGACACACTTCTTTGGTGCTCTGTAGCAAGTACATTTGATCTGCATATAATAGAAAAACAAAATTAAACTCAATAAAGTTTAAAACAGAATTAGCTCCATGGCCTCATTAAACAAAAGCCACATAGATACAAATCACATTTACTGGCATAGAAGCTTCTCATATTAACACAAATCTTAGGACAAGAAAATCATATGTACACGTTTAACAAATCGGCATTATGTATCAAAGATATCAATCATGTAACTCAGTGAACAAAAGTCATATATACTAACTAAAAAGCTTTGCCTTTAACAAAACAGGTACTCTCTTTGTTATATTCATATCTATTCTCTTTGCATATTGCATGATCACCATCTGCTCTCTCAGGAGCAGGAAAGTGATATTCATAAGAGTTATCCTCATATTGCCCTTATATAGAAAAAACATGATGAACTCTGTGTTGTACATAGTCAAAACCATTACAAACCTCTTACCATTTAGGCATCAAGTGTGTTCCATCGGGTCCATACCGACCAAAACCAAACTAAACACCGATTTTTATGGAAGACATGAACCCAGAACCGAACCGAACTGAATTGGTTCGGTTTTGCGTCAGTCCGTTCATGATTTAGGTGTGTTTTTCTCGGTCTTGGCTCAAACTGAACCGAGATGAACCGTAACCAAAATTTCAAATATATAAAACCTAAAAACTATACGTTCTCTTAACAGACTATATTGGACACATCCAAAGAATCAATGAGCCGATCCGATAGTGTCAGGAGACCCGACCAAAAAAAGAGTGATCAGAAGAACTATGGGCATCTAAAACATAGAGTTAGTTTTGTTAGTTTAAGGATGATAAATTAATAGATGTGTATTAGGATCGAACTCAAGATCACGGGATTGCACTCACTACGAGTTAACAATTAATAAATAATATATTTGTTAATTTTACACGTAAACGTTTAACGGTCGTTAAGTATTTAACGGAAAAGACTAACGACCATAAGGACAAGGACAAGTACATAATTACATAATTGATGTTACATAATGTTACATAATTAATGAATTGATGTTACATAATTAATGAATTGATGTTACATAATTGATGTTGCATAATTAATGAATTGATGTTACTTGTTTCACCAAGTATTAGGGTTAGGGTGCCTATATAAACACCCATATGGAGAGGTGAAAGATACACAATAGTCCCTAAAACTCTATCACTCTTTTGTCCTACATTTGACCCCATAACCTTGGGTTAATCGGATCGAATCGTTCGTTAAAAAACGTCTACCGTGTTGATCAAGCTAGTGATTGGTTTACTCGATAACATAGTGAGTACAAGATCGTGATACAATCATCCCTTTAATTGTTTCTTTGGATTGTGTTTCGTATAAACCCTAATTAGGGATCTTGAGATAATCCTAACAATTTATTCTTGGTTCGTGTTAAGAAATCAAAAGGAATGTTAACCCTAATTCGGTTAATTATACCCAACACATGTTTATTTGATCCTTTATTTGCTTCCGCTATTCTATGCTTTGATGTTATGGTTTAATATAATTGTTATGAAAGTATAAAACCATCAAGTTTACCTTTTCAGTTAATAAATATCAGGTTTAGACGATAATTTAAACTAAATATGTGTGTGGTTGACAGTGGCGATAGCATAAGGTTTACTTTATGGAATGAAATGGCAAGGGATTTTGATATGAAAACATATGCTGCAATGGAAAAACCAGTGATAAGCTTCAAAAGAGTAGTTATAAGCCGGGAAAAAAAAGCTTAAGAAAAAAATTTACTACTTTCAAAATTATGGTCATGGTTCCTTCTTTTGACAGAGAGCTTAACCAGTACATGATCCAATTTACGAGCTTTTCTCAAAACGGTCTAATATAATTGGTCATTATAAGGTACAAACATAGACTACTATCAATCTTACACTATATGAGCCAATTATTCAACATATGAGAAGCTGTACAAGACATATAAAGCTAGACATAATAAGTTAACTAGATAATCCAATCAAGGAACGACCACCTTAATAGAATGATTATACTAAGATATTAGCAATGGGTTCAATCAGACATTATATAAGTCTACCTTAAAAGAACCTTTTAGTCGTGTGGGTTTGGTCATACCCTTTCTCAAAATCTATTATTTTTGAGATAAGTAGCATGAGGTAGCATACCTTTGACAGAGAAGCAACTAAAGGCCGTTCATAGAGCATTAGGCTTGTCTTACTGGTAGGATATAAGCCTCCTGGTCCAGGCCTAATTGAAGGATAAGCCCGGAGGCAGAGGCAAGCTGATGGGATACGTCGTAGACGGGCCAGGCCGAACATTGAGTGAGACATAACATATAGCCTCTACCAGATAATTATTTTGACAAAACAGAACTTGTACTACTCGGCTCTATAGCTAGTGAACAAACCAGATTAGAATAAAGTATGTCCACAATGACATATAACTAGAAAATAAAACACCTTATTTACTGAAAATTTAGCAATGATATCTTGAAAAAGCTTAATTCGCAATGGGGACCAGCCAACAAACAATATAATCTGAAGATTAAGTAACATTGCATACCGGCTCGAGTCTTAACAATAGACCATACATGAAGAAATAAACCATTTAATTTCTAGACACAGTTTCAAAGGTGTTATGCATACCAACGCTACAAAGAGTCAATCAAAAGAAAAAAGCCAATCTGAAATCTCTGCCAGCAACCTGAAGAAATAAGCCATCAGCTCAAACACCCACACCTAACTTGCATATATCAAAACATGAAGCTAAATGGATTAATTCAAGGTCAATCAAACGCATATCTAAACTAATCAATACTTACCTACTTACCATACTAACGAGCTCGTCGAAACTCAAAGACCACGTCAGAAATGCTAGCAGATGGCTCTCCATCCTCTTCAGAATACAAAAACTGTCCCGTTTTGATGTCTATCTCTGATATTGGAGTGCCATCCATTTGCGCTAAATAAAGGTGATAATGATGGTGCACACAATAGTATCAAAAATGTTTTTAAAAGTTGATAATGATGGTGCACACAGATTTAACCTATGCAATAGAAAAAGACATACCCGTTCAGCTCTCCAAAAGCTGTTGGATATGAACCCGTAGGGCTCATACCCAACGCAATGGAACTGCATTAGGGCAGCTTCCGTGCCTCTTCGGCTCAAAGTGTTGCACAAAGCGAAGCCATGGCCAGGCCTCATGGTGATTGTTCCGGTCTTTTTGCAGCCCTTGCACTGTAAACGAAAAACAAAAATTGCATTAGTTCAAAAACTGTTAGACATGAATTAATCTACCGCTTAGACGTGCTAGAGTAAGTGATTTCCTTTTTAACTAGATGGACCTCAGGATCTTGTCTTGTGTGAAACCCTCTTTCATCCAAGGAGAGACATACTTCTTTGGTGCTCTGTAGCAAGTACATTTGATCTGCATATAATAGAAAAACAAAATTAAACTCAATAAAGTTTAAAACAGAATTAGCTCCATGGCCTCATTAAACAAAAGCCACATAGATACAAATCACATTTACTGACATAGAAGCTTCTCATATTAACACAAATCTTGGGACAAGAAAATCATATGTACACGTTTAACAAATCGGTATTATGTATCAAAGATATCAATCATGTAACTCAGTGAACAAAAGTCATATATACTAACTAAAGAGCTTTGCCATTAACAAAACAGGTACTCTCTTCATTACAAACTAAATGTAAAGTTTCAAATGATACCATTGTGCACCATCATTTTAACCTTTTAAAAACATTTTGAAATCGGATACTTACTTATTTTAACAATTGCTTACTGAACTCATTAACATTCATGTATATTAATTTGCAAAGAAAAGGT
Organism: Tanacetum coccineum; assembly: GCA_026074375.1. Taxonomy (NCBI): domain Eukaryota; kingdom Viridiplantae; phylum Streptophyta; class Magnoliopsida; order Asterales; family Asteraceae; genus Tanacetum; species Tanacetum coccineum. Next base: position 43,894 of record BQNB010044033.1, read on the forward strand.
TTATTCTGATCCTCTTACAAACTTGATCCACACAAAGAACGTACACATTTAGTATCCTATATCTTAGAGAGTACTAGCTATAAAACAACGGCAAAGCTTTCATTAGAAGCACTTAAAAAAGAGTGTGCATAAAACAGAATTAGCTCCATGGCCTCATTAAACAAAAGCTGCATAGATGCAAATCACAATTACTGACATAGAAGTTTCTCACATTAACACAAATCTTAGGACAAGAAAATCATATGTACACGTTTAACAAATCGGCATTATGTATCAAAGATATCAATCATGTAACTCAGCGAACAAAAGTCATATATACTAACTAAAAAGCTTTGCCATTAACAAAACAGGTATTCTCTTCATTACACGATGACAAAGTACCAAAAACATCACACGATGACAAAGTTATAAGACTACTCACTCCCAAAATCTCATACAAAAAATAATATAACTCATGAAGATAAAACTTAGAGATTAGTAGAAACTATATATACGCTAAAAATAGATTAAACACTCATTAAATAAACCCTAGATTTACAAATATCATCATGCTGTTAAACAACTCATTAAATAAACAAATACCAGAATCTAATCTATCTTATCTAACTTAATTTATTTATATACGAGGATAAAACAGATATGACAACTTTTATTAAAAAGGAAAATAACATAAAACTTTCATTCACAAAACTATCAATATTATTATTAGGCAACAAATAATTTTTAATCAAAAATTAACATAAACAAGTAGGTGAAATGCTCGTCATCAACGCCACCATTAGGTTGAAAGTTGGTTAAGTTGTCAAGGCGAGCTAAGACCCACAAAACATAAGTCGTCATTTTTTCTTTCTCTAGCTGTTTGTTTTCTTTTTAGGGTTTCTGTCTTATGTAAAAATGATGGTAGTGGACTTATATAAGGACAAGTCTGGTTAGGACATGACCTTGGCTAAGCTTGCTTGGGCAACAAGTCCTAGGCTAAGACCCGACCCGACCCGACCCTTCTTTTTTTTCTTAATTTGCGTGTTTCGACTTAATTGGTCTAGTCTAGTAGTGGTAATTAGACACCCTTATGGGTGTTTGATGGGTTCGGTTATTGGGTTGTTTGGTTAAAATTACTTTTTGATCAAATCGTTAAATGAATTTGAATTTGAATCCGGTTTGGTTTTCAGGTTTACCCGAATTAAACCATTTATTTAAAACAAAAACCCAAAAATTACATAAATATTTAGCAAAAAAAATAA
>BQNB010044034.1:0-45133 GCA_026074375.1 Tanacetum coccineum
CAAAATGTACAGAGATAGATCGAAGCGATTGATTGAACTTAGTCAAAATGCTTAAACAAATCACAAGGTGCTCCATGCAAGAAAGACTTGACTTGAACAAATCACAAGGTGCTCAAACTCCTAAGGAGGTAAATCGCATGAAAAATGTACCCTATGCTTCGGCAGTAGGATCCATTATGTATGCGGTTAGATGCACTAGACCTGATGTTGCGTTCGCGCAAAATATAACAAGCCAGTTTCAACAGAATCCAGGTGAACTTCACTGGACAGCTGTGAAAAACATTCTTAAGTACCTAAGAAATACTAAAGATATTTTCTTGGTTTATGGTGGAAATCCAAGCACGGAACTTAGAGTTGAATGCTATTGCGATGCTGGATTTGAGACTGATAGAGATGACATGAAGTCTCAGACAGGATATGTTTTCGTTCTGAATGGAGGCGCAGTGGATTGGAAGAGCTCCAAGCAAAGTACCATTGCAATGTCTGCTACAGAATCTAAATACATAGCTACTTCAGAAGCTGTCATGGAAGCTGTTTGGATTAGGAAGTTTATCTCAGGGCTTGGTATAGTACCAATGATAAATGAACCTATTAATATGTACTGCGACAATTCAGCTGCAGTTCATTATGCTAATGAACCGGGAGTTCAGAGAGGTGCCAGACACTACCTTAGAAAATATCATTATGTTCGCGAGAGCGTTGCACTGGGCGGAATAAAGATACTTAAAGTTCACACAGATAACAATCTAGCTGATCCTTTTACAAAGGCTTTATCAAATAGGAAGCTTACTCAACATGCTAGGAGCATGGGGCTCCATCCTGCTAGTAGTTTCATGTAGATCTGTGTAATAGTAATTTTGGATAAGGGATGTTAAAACAATTTTATTTTATGATAATGATACGTCGGTATTTTGTTATTACATATTATAAATTATGTCCTATATTTGCATGTTTAAATCCATGAATAATAAATGTTATTATTCTAAATTAATCCGTTGTCGATTAACAATATAGGAATATTGTTAAACTAAGACAATTCTGAGTGATTGGTGATATTTAAGATATGTGATATTACGGATATTAAGGATAAGTCCACCAAACTCACATGATATTCTTAAATGAATATTGGATTTCCCCACCACAAGAATATCACTTTATGGATCGGCGTCATCAAGTGAATCTTGTATATGATTTTATTTACTAAATCCTTAGACTTGAGACGCAAGTAGGTTTAGCATATGTGGATATTCCTTCTTGATATTTGTCTAAGTTATCCTGAATAAGGTAACTAATAAGGGCTCTGTCAGAATGGTTTATGTCACATAGTGACTGGACACTTGTAGTCAATATAGAATTTGTTCCTTCAAATTATTGAAGAAGATACCACTGGGCCCCTCGTAGGTTTAATCAGATGTATGTGTGGCCGCACCCAAAAACTCATATAGATATGTCTCAATGATTTTTGGTAATCTTGATTAATCTTATATACGAGAAACAGAATCGTTAAATATGGAATGACATTGATCCATATCCAATTTAACAACGGTATCGGAAACAAAGGGATTGTAAATTCATAAATCATTTGTTCATGCCCTGTGAAACCATAACTCGAATGTTTCGGGAGCATTGGCGTGTTGCTAGACGCTTACCAATGTTATTATATTATTTACATGTCCAAGTGGGAGCTGTTGGAATATGTCCATCGTAAATAAATATATGTCCGAATTATTTATTCGAGCCTAAGGGGACGCACACGTTAATACGTAAACAATGTTTAAATAGTGTTTTAAGTAAACAATAATTAATATATTAGTTATAAGTTTAAATGTTAAACATAAGGGACTAATATGTAAATCGAGAAAAAGGAAAGTGGGGTCACGTTAGACGTTAGATTTAATTAATAGATATTAACAAGTGAGAGACTTGTTAGTACGAAAACCAAACCCGTGAGGTGTTGGTTGAGACAAGTTGAACAAGAAAGAAAGAAAAGGGGTCCGAGTGTTGTTTCTTGTAAACTTGAGGATGTGTTGTATTATGACTTGGAGACAATAATTATTGTTATAATAATGAACGGTTTCATTAATAACTTAGTAAAGGATACACGCATGAGTTAAAAACCATCGAATCACCTACGAGTCACAACAAATTTGACATATACCAGTGTTATATGCATGAATCGACATGCATTAAACTTATATACGCAATAGCATAAATATCAGATTATTAATATATGCAATGAATATTAATTCTTTCCATCATGTCTTGACGATATGCGAATATACCTTTAAGGTTGAGTCTCGTTAGTTAAATATAAAGACTAATGAGACCCCGAGTACGTGAGAAATTTGTTTTATTGGTGAAGGAAGGACTAGCATCCTATCGTATCTCAGTGACGTGTAGTGTATGCACACCATAGATGTTTTAGGCTCTTTGAGGTAACTTAATTATAGTTTGCGTGTATTCAATTTAATACACACGCGTATATCAAGAAGGTGGTTTCATTATTGCGTAAAGGTACATCACTTCTTGATACCCTTTGTTAATACATATTCTATACGGTTTTATCTTTTCCGCTGCGTACTCGTGATAATGTTTTAAGAATGAAAAGAATTGTTATTAAGATGCGTAAAACCCAACACATAAAACACCAGTACCAATCGTAATAAATTAAAAGATATTAAAGTTCAATGTATACCCTAAATCTCACGGCCATAAAAACATATCTGGAAAAAACAACCTTAAGCTAATCATACACATGCACTCCACAACTAATACAAACACACACTAGAAGCTAAAAAAAACCTTTATTTGATTATAATTCTGTATACAAATAAATAACAGTAATAAAAACACAAATACTTCACATATCCTAAGGACATACTTTTAATACACGAGAAAAAAATAGAAAATTTTAGCAATTGTAATCATGTGTGTTATTTTGTTTTAATATAGCAACTAACCGAATTAGAATATATTTATTGGTCTTACAAAACTTAAATAGAGTGTTCATTGTACCTACAATTACTATTATCCATTCTAATTTAAAAAAAAACCCTAGTTCCAATCCACACTCATTAATAAAGTTATTAACCTAATACAATCATGAAATCAAACTCCAAATAAATCACGCCCCGAAACATGACTTAAAAAGTTGACATCTCTTTAAACATACTACTTACTCTTCCAAACTTATGAACGTAACAGGAGTGAATGGAGTATGCACATACCTTCTTCTCCGATGTTGGCTTCGAATTCTCTTATACCCCCTAAACTGCAACTTCAACCTTCTGTAGAAGCAGTCCTACTCCACGATCCCCGCATATGTAGAGGCGCCAAATACTTTCACAAAAGGGCGCCAAATTTTTCTCTAATAATGAAACCGATGGTCAATAACTGTATGTTTTTCTTCTTTGCTAAATACATTATTATTATTATTATTATTATTATTATTATTATTATTATTATTATAATTATTAAAAAAATATTATTATTTTCTATTTTTTTTATAAACATCACTTTTATTAGAAAATCATATGATTCACAAAAAAAATTAGTGGGAAGTCGAAATACTATCTGGGTCCCCACTCCTCTAGTTATAACGAAACTAATCCTATTAAAAATATAAACAATAGTACGTGCCCCAATATTTTGAGTCACCGAAAACTTTCGAATCCACTTTATTATTATTATTATTATTATTTTATTATTATTATATCACTTTTATAAGAAAATCATAGGATTTACAAAAAATTAGTGGGAAGCCAATATACTATATGAGCCCCCACTTCTCTAGCTATAGTGAAGCTGATCTTACTAAATTATTATTATTATTATTATTATCACTTTATTAGAAACTAAGAGATTTATAAAAAATTAATGGGAAGCTGACATACAATATGAGCCCCCACTCCTTTATTAATAATATGTAATATTAATTATTATTATATAATTATTATAGTTTTATTATTAGTATATTGATCATCATCACTATAATAGAAATTCCATAAGAATTTACAAATAGTTAGCAGGAAGCCTAGTATCTATCTGGGCTCTCACATCCTTTAGCAATAGAGAAACCAATCATATACAAATATGTCACAATTGCTCGAGCCCGCCTATTATTATTATTATATTATTATCAGTGTTAGTCAAAACAATGTCTATAAGGTCGATATCGACGTGCCTAGGCGCTACAGAAGGCCACTGACCTTAGCCGATTTAATTGTAACGAGGGCCAAACAAATAGGTCAACAAATACGAACGGCTCAATACGTGTTCAAGGGCTGTCAAACTTGTTCCGGAAAACCTCTAATAGTTGCAAAAGTACCTAAAACTCACGTAAACTGTTTTGATCACTTATATTAACTTGTTTAAATCTATTAAAATTTTTTTTTACGAAAAAAATCTTGCCAATAATACCGGTAAAACTCGCAAATTACACAAACTTACCGAAAGAAACCCAAAATTATGCCAAAATGCCAATCCTATTAATCGCCGACTACTCCCGCTAGACCGATAACAAGCTACAAGTTGCTCGAGAAACCTGCCTGGCATAGACATTTCCACGGATTTTTGCAACCTAGATATTAATATTGACCCTTCACTGTTAATTAAAACAATTCCTGATATAAAACAAAAAAAGTAGACCACCCGAGATATTAATTTAGGCCTCACTCCTCTAACTCCACGATTAAGGTCAATCTTATTATAAAGATATGAACAACACACATGTGATCACGCAATGTCCCATTGAGTCAGCACATAAACTTTCAAGACTTCCGCTTCATTCATCACTGTCGCTCACAAAAGCTCAACTGGTTAACCTTATTTCGCTACAAAACACAACTGGTATAACCTTTATTTCGCACATGCCTAGACTACGAACACAAGGGATACCGTACTTGCTGCAAAACCACAGACAAATTTTACGACATCCATTTTTTACCATGCCAGAATTATGACACACCAGCTGACCAAACCATCATAGCCTGGTAAGTAGTCAAGTGTTATCCAAACTATACCTACAAATGACCGTGTTGTTTGATACGACCCCGACCTTAAACATTCAAAACTAAACTTCAAACGGCATTGTTTTTTGTGACAAGCAATGCACTTTCTGCCCTCAAACGGGATCATTTGCTAAAGCGACATTTTACACCCTAAATAAACAAACTCAATGAACCTAAACCTGACGGTTACTGTTAGGTCTACAGTTCTAAGGCACCTCTATTTAGGCTCATATGCTACACTGGTCGCCAAAGTTGGATGCATTTTAGGTCAACGGATTTTTACAATGGAAAAATCACAACTCTAAACATCGACAGTTAAAAATCACAACGTATTTTTACAATGGAAAAATGACAATCCATCGATTTATTGTCCAGGCTGCAAAAGACATTGCAATTTCTGTCATCCAATTTTTTGCATACCCAAACTCATAACTCACCAGATTACCAAACCATCATACTCAAAGCGACACTACTGAAACTTGACCCATCCAATACCACAAAATTACATAAAACAAACAACACGCAAACAGTTAAAAATCCACATTCGAATAAGTTAACAACTTCATTTTAAAGAAAAACAGTATAAATAGCAAACACCCAAATCACAAAACATATTTTAGCCCTTAAATATGGTATATTGCTTAACACCGTTTTAGCAGGGCATAAAACAAAGAAAGATCTAAACCTGAAGATCGACAGTTAATTTAGGTTTCGGGTTCTAATGACACCTTTAATTATGCTCAGATGTTACACTGGTCGTAAAAGTGGTTTGCAGTTCCGCCAAAGGTTTTTTTATGACAACAAAATTATAAGTCATCGGTTTATCATGGAGGTTGCAAAAGACGGTTGCAATTTCTGCCATCTAGCTTTTTGCATAGCCAAAACCATGACACACTGGATGACCAAATCATCACAGCCATTTGCAGCATTTGTTTCAAACCGTCCTAACCGCATACAATGCAAATTACATATACACCCCTTCAATCAAACCAACGCCAACAACACATAAATAATTCAAAAGACACATTCAAATAAATTACCAACAACATTTTAAAGAACCATAATATAAACAACAAGCATCCAAATCACGAAACGTATTTTAATGAAATTAACAACAAAATCATTGCATGCAACAATCCTATATAAATTATATCTAAAAACCGCAAAACCAGGACATGCTACTTTTTTTAGATCCACATAAAAACCACAAATACAACATGCAACAACTTTATCATAACAACCAATGACGCTCACGAACCCTAACACCCCTGCCACACTTTTTAGTAACTATTACAATATAACAGACACAGTCATATGTTCTACTCCTAGTTCCAACCAAAACCGCTAAAATAATCCAAACTTTGCACAACCAAAATAAAAAAAATAGGATATGAAACCATGAACAAACAAAACAAAAAGCTAATACTTACATGCAAGAAACTAAGTTAGTTCTAACATTGTTGCTCCAATTGTAACAATTTATGTGTGTATCTTATTTTTAACCGTCTGTGTAAATCCTGTGTTTTTGTTCATCTGTATATGCCATCAAACGACAGTGTATATATATCTCACCAAAACATCAAAACGATGTCATTCAACTCACTTATATATTAAAAAGGATTAAACATCCCAAAATGACACTATTCCACCCCTGAAATATGTCGTTTAGACCAAGCCTACTAACAACCAGCCCAACCCACCCCTAAAACGACGTCAATTTTGCTTTTTCACGACGTTGTCGTTTGCTTCACTATTGTATATAATGGTAATGACAACTGTAAATTATTGTTATTTGGTGACTATAATGTGTTGCTTAGGCTTTACAACTAAATATTTTTCCACGGATTAATCATATAAACTCATGCATACAAATATACGAAAGACATATATGAGTAAGTATATGATTATTATCTACCCACAAATTATACACGAAAATATCCACAACCAAATTGCCATACCAGTAATAAGATGGGTAAAGTCATGGGTAAATATCCACCCTCGAAACAACCACGTAAACTTACCCACCGATAAAAATGTTTTTTGCGTTCCGTGGGTAAATCACAATTACCCACTAAATACCCACATATACACCCATGATAACTCGAGACGTGGGTAATTAATGGGAAATATTTTACCGCCAATTATTTACCCATACACCAAATATATTTTTGTGGTTATTTTTGTGGGGTAACTTTTGAAGGAAGATTTGAGGAAAGTAGAATCAATTTTTTAAGTCACCGATCGTGGGTAATGGGTGGGTATTAGGTGGGTAAATGCCCTCAAACAGATGGGTGTGGGTAATTGTTGTGGGTATTCTATCAGATTCTTGTAGTGTAAGCGTATTGTAATTATTCGAAATTTTGATTAAGTTTGACCACAACATGTAACAAATGTTTAATTTATGCAAATCATGATGTGTGTGTGGTTGATTATTTGCAATCTGTTAAGGCATCCCCCTCTATTCATAATATTCATAATGTTACGCAAAGTTTAAGCAGTTTTAGAAACCTTAAGCAAGTTAGGCAAGTATGGAAACCCACAGGCAAAGTGCTTACCAGTGTTGGTCATCAATGGAGACCCACGGGCAGAATATTCACTTTAGAAGAACAGTGCCCTTTAACTAGGCTCACTAAACCTAAAGTAGCACCTGCTAAGCAGAACGAGAATCAGGCCATTACTTGTGCTAACCAACAGGAACCCAACCAAAATTAGGGATCTAACTTTCCAAACTCTCCATCTTCGTCTGTTTTCAAATGCAGGTTGTACAGATCATTCTTTGGTATTTGGATTCAGGCTGCTCAAAACATATGACGGGGGATCGCTCACGGCTTAGGAATTTCGTGAAAAAGTTCATCGGGACAGTATATTCTGAATGATCATTTTGTGATATCAGGGTTAATGAGATTATGTGATTTTGGCAGTTTCTGTCTGTTTTTAGTCATTTGAGTCCGTTTTCAATGGAAAAAGGTATGTGTAATTAAGCACATACCACCTACCTTTGCCCGTTGTTCTCACGTACCTCGTTTTCCCACAAAAAATTTCAAAAAATGAAAAAAATTTAAAATTTTCAAAAATAAAATAAAGTGTTTTGTCACAATTTTGACTTTCCTGCTGGGTAGAATAAGAGTAAATTTTGACCCAATCGAGCGTGTTGAGCTCTAGCTTGTTCCTTAACTTTTAGGCTAAGCGTTCGCGAAAATTTGCGAAGAACGAAAAATGATAGTGTTAAGTATGAGTTGGATGCTAAGCAAGGATTAGTTGGAAATCTTAAGAGCTCATGTATGTAATTTGTGGCTTTTTCCCCCATAAGCTCTTAACCGGATTAATATACATGCTGTTTTTGGAGATTAAACTTGAATCAACATTTTTTATGTAAAGTATAGCAAAATTTTAGTCTTAGTTCAAACTTATATTTGAATTTTTCAAAAAGAAGTCTTCTCTATATAAAGTAATATAAAGCAAAAAGCAAAAAAAAAATCAATCAAAATATAATAAGCTGTAGGCTGATAAAAGTTTACTACCTCTTGCCGGCTCACAACCGATGTGGTAGTCTTCTAAAGAAAGCCCATAGTAAGAATAAAAATCCGAGACTGATAAAAGTTTGCTGCATCTTGCTTGCTCACAACCGATGTTGCAGCCTTCTAAAAGGTCGAGGGTTACAATTGCATAAATGTTTAATATTAAGTTTGAATTAATAAATAGATTTATTTTTGTTAAATTCAAATATGCTTTTGAGCTTTGACTATTCTATTTTAAAGCTATGCATATACGGGAAACCTGAGAGTTTTTGAAACCTTAGGTCCGTGAGTCCCGATACTAGTCTCTGTGGAGTGTCAAAAGCCTGGTCACTTAGCCGCAAGGTTGGGATGTGCCGAGACGAAAGTCGCTACATGAGATGATCTCGCCTTCAAACTCATTATTCTCGGGTGGAACGTGAAGCATATTATTTTGCAAAACGTTGATCCACGGTTGAAATTCAAAATATCACATTTACCTAAGATATAATAATTGTCGGGAGTGAAAACTTCACAAGTTGCAAATATGAGTGGTGTTAGCATCTTTACTGATATTTAACTATGATTTCGTTTTAAGTTTGGTTTGGAGCAAGTAAAAAGTCGGGGACGATGAATTTATCCTTTTTGGGGCATTTTCGGATCAAAATGCATCTTGTTTTAATGGTTATGAAAATAACAAAAGTCAAATTAGTTAGTTGTTGAAATAATAATAATAATGAGAAAAAGAGAAAAACAAAAATATTAGTGGTAATGAGTGTATATATTTCAATATGTAAATCTGGGCTTCTCTAAACTCTTGATTCTCTAATTCACCTCGATGAACACTTAGCTACTTTTCGAGGTAATTAGTCGAGAGGGATCGAGATTCTTAGTTTTCTAAGTGCTTACTTATAGCATTGCGTGAGGACACGGCAATACCTTAGTATGGGGGAATTTAGTATGTGCTATTTTACACATACCTTTTACCTTGTAAAACGAACTCAAAAGACCAAAAACATAATAAAAATGGCAAATATATGCTTGTTTTTGTGTTTGTGTATGTGCAGGTACGGATATTAAAGAAATGGACAAAATAAAGACAAAACCGAACAAAAACAAACACAAGAGCCGGGAGTTGGTAATCAAGGTCAACAAAAGTCAACCAAAGGTCAACAATGGTCAACTCATGTGATGACAAAACCTTTAAAATAACCAAAATACCCTTAATGTTAAATCAGTTTAACCAAAAGTCCCTAAATGAATAACACCGTTAGTCCCTTATTACCAAAGGACTAACGGTCGTTAAGTCTTTTTATAAATCAACAATCGTAAAACCATTTACTTGAGCCCAAAACAAATCCCATGGCCCAACCACCCTTTTAAATAAATCCAACCCAAGTCAAAAGCCGGGTCAACGCCCTAAAAGATGCAATCAAAATTGTTGTTACTGTTTATCTCTTTCATTTCGCCCAATTTTCCTTCCAATTTCATTTTCACCACACCAGGGTAAATCAAGCCTTATGACACGCACCTCACCCTTCTAGATGAACACGTCTAACACAAAGGGGCCACGCTGGCACATGATCCAATGGTCCAAATCATGTCATCCTTTGAAAATGATAATAAGCTAAAAATAAGCTACAATTAAGAAAACGATAATAAGCTAAAAATAAGCTATAATAAAACTACCTACTCTACTCCTACTCCTCTCTCGATAATGCCTTCACTGAGTGATTTTCCTTGCTATTTATAGCTGGTAAAGGAATGTTCTAGGTCCAAGAGACGCTCCTCAGCTTTTAATCACATCCTTTGACCTCTAACCGCCTCTTAATCTCATGATTTGGACCATTGGATCATGTTCCCCATTTTTTTAGCCAATAAGAGCTACTCCCTATGGTATTCCACCCTCGAGATCTACCCCAAAGAACCCGTGATTCGACTTAACCTCTTGGATCAGTAAGATCGACTAGGACCACTAAGAACTTTCCCTTGGTAGCTTACGAAACCCCAACTAGATCCCCAATGATCTAGGCTTGAACGCTAAGATACAAGACTTCATTTACAACCATATTACATGTATCTCACTCCAGCAGACCCGACCTTGTATTCGCTGTATACATGTGTGCTAGGTATCAGACTTCGCCTACCAAAAAGTACCTTGAAGCACTTAAACGGGTCTTTTGGTATCTCAGAGGAACCATTAATTGGGATCTTTGGTATCCGAAAGACATCGCTATGGAACTAACAGCCTATGCAGATGCGGACCATGCAGGTTGTCAAGACACACGAAGAAGTACGTCTGGAAGTGCTCAGTTCCTTGGAGATAAATTAGTCAGCTGGTCATCAAAGAAACATAAGAGCACTGTGATCTCAACAACCGAGGCTGAATATATTGCCATGTCTGGATGGTGTTCTCAGAAACTTTAGATGATATCACAGCTCACAAACTATGGCTTTGTCTTCAATAAGATTCCCCTGTATTGTGATAATCGCAGTGTCATTGCTCTCTACTGAAATAATGTCCTGCACTCCTAATCTAAGCACATTGACATACGACACCATTTTATACGAGAGCAAGTTGAGAAGGGCGTGGTTGAATTGTACTTAGTGATGACGGATTATCAGCTCGCGAACATATTCACCAAAGCATTACCAAGAGAGCGGTTCGAATTTCTACTCCCGCGACTTGGTAGGAAGAGTATGTCTCCGGAAACCCTTAAACGTCTTCAGGAAGGAGAAGAGGAGTAAAGGATGGTCCTCACATATCCTATGTAAATATGTATATAGCTTAAATCTAAAAAGAAAATACAAAAATATAAAACCTACAAAAACCATAAAAAAAATCAGAAAATAGAAAATAACAAAAATAGTTTTTCAAGACATGTCTTCCGTTTATCGATAACATTTACAGTCCTAGAAATGTCATTCAATAATGACACGGGTCTTTAAATGAAGCTCGAACGGAAGTTCAAACTTTTCAAAACATGTCTTTAAGGCTTGTAGTTATTTCTGACTGCAACCCGCTTTTCAAAATGAGGAAAGCATGTCGCCAAAAGACGGTTGTTCTTGACAACGGGTGATTAAGTTCTCTTGGGCATGGATTAATTCATATCCGTGTACCCTCGATCCAATGTACATTTCAGTGCATTATTTCTTGATATAGAAGAGAAGTCTTCTTTCTTTAACCAAATAATTTTTCGTCTATGATTCTTTAGAAAATTATTTGTGTTACCAATGGTGGAAAAGTGTTGTTTGAAAATCAAGCGGACTTGAATTTTTCAAAATTTGACACTCAATCAATGACTACAACTCTTTCAATAGAAAATGGGTCATTGATTGAGGGGGAGAGTGTTTTTCAAATTTATGACATCTAATGGGCATTTTAATTCATCAAATTTTTAATTGGTAAACAGTTTTTGTAATGATCGGGTTTACAAATTGAAGGGGAGTTAAATTTATTTTAACTCAAAGGGCCAAATTTGTCAATAATTTATGAGTACAGGGACTTATGTGTAATTTTCTAAATGTTTCCTAGGCTTATATAAATATAAGGTCCATTTGTGCCAGTTTTGAAACTTGAATAAAACCTTTTTATCGAGCACCGGGACAGCGCTCCCTTAAGGAGGGGAGGATGTAACATTCCGTATTTAAGGTCATATTTACTCCGAGCTTTATTTCTATTTTTCAATTTTTAAGCGAGTTATTAATTTTACGTTTACCCGATTTTAGTATGATTTTCTCGTTCTTAGCCTTTGCCGGAGCCGTATTTTAGAAAATCTTGCCGTCTTCGCATCTTAAGTGATTTAATATTCTCATAATATCCTCAGATGATTTATAATTTTCCTCATTTTCATTTTCCGTTGTGATTCGCGTTTACGTAAATTCTTACTAAAACTCGCGTTTTTACCTAAAACCTTACCTTTTTCTTAATTAACCTTACACACTTTTAATTAAAATTATACACATACTAAAAATTAAAAAAAAATATAATTTTACACAAAACAAGGCCCTAGGCCGGTTACCCTTTACCACACTCTATTCCACTTTTCATTTTTCTATAAAACACAATTATCATTCTCCATTTTTCCATACAATGTGCAATTCTAAAAAACCATCAACTTACAAATTTATCTCCTTTCTTTGCCCCATTGTTGCCGAAATTAGCCTCATCACCACCACCATCATACAAAATTTTCTACTCCTTTTAGGCATCACAACACCATCCTAAGGCCTCTTGCAAAGTTTGGTGCAATTTCTTGAAGATTTGAAGAAGTTAGGGCTAGTTTCTTGGGTTTTCTTGAAGGTTTTGATTGGGGTTTTGTTGGAAGAGTATTACCATTATTAGAAGAGGGTTAGAAGCTTGTTAACCTTGTGTTCTTTGTTCGAATCGGCACACAAGAGTAAGGGTGTCTTGTTTTTGATTCACTTAGTTTACTTGTGAAGAGATGAGGATATACACAGGTCTTTGTTGAGGTTTCCAACGAAAACTTAAATGAACAATAGTCAAAGGATCAAATATATGCAATGAACATGAGCGAACGGATTGAATGTCATGAGAATCCATAAAAGGAAGGATTAAATACAAGACTTGAAGAAAAAGCTATTAGAAACGAAGAATTTAACAAGTCGCAAATTCTTAGAAGTGGTTAATGGTTCATTACTATTAGCTTATCAAGTTCGCAGTGGGCGATACACATTCGGAAAAATCCATATAACAAATTATGAGTCGAAAGGAGTTCATAGCCCAAAGAGTGATTCGTACAGACGAACGAACGCTATGTCGAAGACACATGAGCCCACTCATTCACAATTCGTCACTTACATAAAGAGGCGTCCCAATCCATGTAAGTGATGAATTATGACCTTATGATTCGGCGGTTTATAATTACCTTATTCAAATGAAGAAGCGTCCTAATTCATTTCAATAATATGATTATAAATCATCCTACTTAAGTATGGCCGACACAAAACACAATATCAAAACAAGAACAAAAACTACATTAAGTAAAAAGGTGATGCCTTCTTGACGGCATGATTCTTTAAAAGCATAATAAGTAACGAGAAGAATGATAAGACATTGGTCAATCGCATTTCAAAGGTATGTGCCAATAAACGGCACGATCCGAGGTGATAAGGTAAAGTAGTACTCCCATCGAATGGGAGACTTCAAAACAATAGATTATGAAGAATATATGCAATTCAAAAGCCTAAGAAGAGTGTTCAAACTCGAGGTCGAATGATAAAATAACAAGCGGAATTGAAAAAATACACCGAATGTCAATATCATCAAAAGGAAATAAAGTCGCGTAAGTGTTTCGGAGATTATCACATCGCTCTCAATATACCAAAGTAAACGAACTCATTAAGACATACCATAGTGCTATACACATATGTAAGTAATTATTATTACGTAGACAATTTCGCCTTTAGGCTTAGATTAGCACATGCATCAATTCAAGCTCGATTGAAAAGAATCGCTAAATTATACGCAACATGCAGGTAAGCGTACCCACGATCTAAATTCTAATCATACTTTAGCCATAAAACCAAGGAGACACAGCGACCGTAAATAGTTAAACTCACACAAATCACTTCTATATAAATAGACGGCAATCTAGGAGATGAGTATAAGAGATTAAAAGGAGGTAGCTCATATACGTACATGTATCGTTATATAATACTAGTATTGATGTTCTAGTGAGAAAACAAGAAAACAAGAAGTATGCGATAATCGAGGTGGTCAATATATATATATATAACCGACCGATATAAGGTAAATAGGAAAGCGTCGTAAGATATACGTAAGAGAGCGAAATCATGACCAAGCGTTAAATACTCATTATTCATGTAATAGTAATAGGAATACAAAAGAGAGCATATAACTTATCTGGGAGCAAGCGCGTGCAGATATCGAGCAATGGTGAAAGACTCTTAAAAGTTTTTGAAAATCGGTTATAGTTTAGGTTTTGAAAATGACCTAGTTATATATAACCAGTGCTCTGATACCACTCTGTAACACCCCTATAAAATCACAACGCAGCGGAATACCACTTTGAGGTGCTACTTCATAGTTCATACACACAAGTTACGAAAGACGACCTCAAAAGAGACGTTTAATAAAATGTCACATTCGATTTAATAAATATCAGAGTAAATTTAGGTCCCAATTATTTATTTTTTTATTTTTTTCCTTTTTTATTTACTTGTAAACATTTTGTGTCCATGTTTTAATTAAAGTGTATCTTGTACATATTTTAAGTAAACGTGAGTTATAAACGTGAGTCGTGGCCAAGGACAAGGATAAGGATGCAAAAGGGAGCATATAAGTTACCTGGGCATGTTGATCGTGCTGACCCTGATGATCCTTCTCCCCGTCCTACTCGTCGTCCTCGACACGATGATCCCTATGTCATGGTTAGAGATGCTGCCACCAGAAATGAGGGCGATGATGCTGCTACTACTAGTGACCCACAGCCGTCACAGCCACCTGGATCCCCACATTATCATCTGTAGTGTAGGATCATTGTAGTCTCTTTATTTTGCTATCACTAAACCGGGCATGTCGGTTTATAGACTTGGTACTTATGATTGTAATGACTTTAGTCATGTTTTGGTAAAACAATGCAACCTTGTACTATCTTTTATGATGGGTGAAGAATTACTATCCTTGATTATCTATATGATGTGTTGTGATCTCTTTTGGGCTTTGATTGTTTATACATGTGTGATTATTCTGTTTGCCTTAGAATTGATTGCTTATACATGTTATGGTTATACCATTGTATGAATACTCATTGAGTTTTCTTCATGATATGACAGAATCATGCCGCCAAGAGCAATGACCCAAGCCGCCATTGAGAAGCTTGTCTCTGATAGGGTGGCTGCAGCACTTGCTCAAGATCGTGCTACAAGAGGAAACACAAATGGAGCCGGCGGACCCGGCGGTAATATCGGGGGAAATGCAGGAGGCCAAGGTGGGGCACCACCTGCTCGTGAATGTACGTACTCAAGTTTCATGAAATGTAACCCCACTAGTTTCCACGGCAACGAAGGTGCTGTTGAGTTATGCCGTTGGTTCGAGAAAACGGAAAGTGTTTTCAGCATCAGCGAATGTGCAGAGAGAAACAAGGTAAAGTTTGCTGCGGCTACACTTCAGGGTCGAGCCCTGACATGGTGGAACTCTCAAGTCGCCACCTTGGGGCTTGAGGTGGTTAATGCAAAGTCTTGGAATGATATGAAAATAATGATGAGAGAAGAATTTTGTCCGCCAGAAGAGATACAAAGAATGGAAGTTGAACTGTGGAACTTGAGGGTGAAAGATTCCAATATATCTGCTTACACCCAAAGGTTCAATGAATTGGTCCTGCTATGCCCAGAAATGGTTCCGAGCAAAAAGAAGAAAGTGGAGGCATACCTACGTGGCTTGCCTGAAAACATTAAAGGAGAAACAACTTCTTCCAGACCTGTTGTTCTTAATGAGGCTGTCCGAATGGCTCATACCCTAATGGAACAGAAGTTACAAGCCAAAGCTGAAAGAATTGCTGAGAGCAACAAGAGAAAGTGGGAGAACAACAACAACAACAACAACCAGAGAAATTACCGGAACAACAACCGCCACAACCAGAACAACAATCAAAGACATGGGAATGCTAGGGCTCTGACCACTACTCAAAATGTAGGAGCAAACCAAACTGGGGTTGCTTCCAAATGTAACCGTTGTGGGATATGTCATTTTGGTCAGTGCCCACCAAAGTGCTACAATTGTGGAAAAATGGGACACAAGGAAAAGGACTGCAGAAGCAAGAATGTGGCTTCTGGTACCAATGCTCGATCAGCTGTAGTTTGTTACGAATGTGGTGAAAGAGGCCACAAGAGCAATGCATGCCCAAAGAGAGCTGATCGAAAGGTGGAAACAATACGAGGTCAAGCGTATGACCGTCCGTGTTGCCGAATCAATCCAGGGCCCGATGTCGGACTGGTTACGTTCTCATTGAATAATCGTTATGTTAAATACTGTTTTGATTAGGAGAGGATAAAGAGTTTTGTGGATGTTAGATTTAGCCATTTACTAGATATTAAACCAACCAAATTAAATACTAGTTACGAAGTCGAACTAGCCGACGGGAAAGTGGTATGCACCAACACTATTCTGAAGGGTTGTACTCTGAATTTACTTGACCACTTATTTGACATTGATCTCATGCCAATAGAGTTGGGTACATTCGATGTAATAATTAGAATGGATTGGTTGGTAGAATGCGAATGTCGTTCATAGTCCTGTTCGGTAAGAAGGAGGTACATGTGCCTTACAAGAACAAGACATTAGTTGTTAAGGGTAATAGTGGTGCGTCACGATTGAAAGTGATATACTGCATCAAAGCAAGAAAATACATAGAAAGGGGATCCCAGTTGTTCTTAGCCACGTAAAACAAAGAAAGACCGTCAAGAAAACAGTTGAAGACGTGCTAGTGATTGGAAACTTTCTGAGGTGTTTCCTGATGAATTGCCAGGACTCCCCCGAGGTGTTTCCTGACGATTTACCAGGACTCCCACCACCTCGTCAAGTGGAATTTAAAATTGAACTTGTACCGGGTGCTGCACCTGTTGCACGAGCCCCGTACCGATTGGCACCATCCGAGCTGAAGGAATTGGCGGACCAATTGCAAGAGTTATCAGAAAAAGGGTTTATTCGTCCGAGCTCGTCGCCATGGGGAGCTCCAGTATTATTCGTTAAGAAGAAGGACGGATCATTCCGTATGTGCATCGATTATCGCGAGCTAAATAAGTTGACAGTCAAGAATCGGTATCCACTTCCGAGGATTGACGACCTGTTCGATCAACTTCAAGGTTCCAGCGTGTACTCAAAGATCGATCTGCGGTCTGGTTATCACCAACTCCGAATTAGAGAAGAAGACATTCCTATTACTGCTTTTCGGACTAGGTACGGTCACTATGAATTTCAAGTAATGCCGTTTGGTCTAACCAATGCTCCTGCGGTATTCATGGATCTAATGAATCGAGTGTGCAAGCCATACCTCGACAAATTTGTGATCGTATTCATTGATGACATACTTATCTACTCCAAGAATAAAGAAGAGCACGAAAAACATCTGAAGATCATTTTAGAGTTGCTCAAGAATGAGCAATTGTATGCCAAATTCTCGAAGTGCGATTTTTGGCTTGAGTCGGTGCAATTTCTCGGTCACGTGATCAACAATAAAGGTGTTCACGTGGATCCTGCGAAGGTTGAGGCTATCCGAAATTGGTCTGCACCGACAACACCGAAAGAAGTCAGACAATTTTTGGGTTTAGCCGGATATTACCGAAGATTCATCGAAGGTTTTTCGTTAATTTCCAAGCCTCTAACTAAATTGACCGAGAAGAACAAAAAGTATGA
The DNA here is from genome assembly GCA_026074375.1 of Tanacetum coccineum. NCBI lineage: Eukaryota > Viridiplantae > Streptophyta > Magnoliopsida > Asterales > Asteraceae > Tanacetum > Tanacetum coccineum. The sequence continues at coordinate 17,901 of BQNB010044034.1, forward strand.
ATGGGGTACGGAAGAAGATGAGGCATTCCAAACTTTGAAGCAGAAGTTATGTTCCGCTCCTATCCTAGCGTTGCCTGAGGGAACTGAAAACTTCGTTGTATACTGCGATGCGTCGCACAAAGGTTTTGGAGCTGTTCTGATGCAGAGGGAAAAGGTGATAGCATATGCTCTCGACAACTAAGAAACATGAGGAAAACTACACGACCATGATTTTTAGAACTTGGGTGATTGTTGTGTTTGCACTAGGACTCTGGAGGACTTAGTTGTTTGGTACTATGCTGTACTGTGTACACAGGATCATATAGAGTCTACAGTACATTTTAGGATCAAAAGAACTAAACATGAGACAACGGCGATGATTGAACTTTTGAGTGACTATGATTGGAAATCCGTTACCATCCTGGTAAGGCCAACGTAGTGGCCGATGCCCTGAGTCGAAAGGACAGAGAACCAATAAGGGTTAGATCTTTGGTAATGACGGTACACACCAATTTACCTGAGAAAATAACTAAACGCTCAGATGATAGCAATAAAAGAGGAAAAATAAAGGCTGGAAAAATCTTGGAAGACGATCAAGCCGATATTTGAGACCCACGATCTGATGATATTTCAATGCTTGGAAAGGGCGGAGTTGGTTACCATCATTTGGTGGATTACGGGATTTGATCATGCTATGAATCGACTAATCTAAGTATTCTTCCACCCGCGGGTCGGGACAAGATGTATCAAGACTGAAAAGAAGCTCTTCTGGTGGTCTCGAACCATGAAAGCTGAGATCGCACTATGTCAGTAAATGTTTAAACCTGTGCAAGGTGAAGGCTTGAGCACCAAAAGCCATATGGTCTACTACATCAACCTGAAATCCCAAGTGGAGTGGCGAGAAATAACATGGATTTGTCTCCAGGACTTCCAAAGGAAGCCAAATGGTTATTGACTCCATTTGGGTTATTGTCGACCGATTGACAAAATCTGCTCATTTCTTGCGAAAGAAGAAGATGACAAATAGAGAAAACTCGCCCAATTATACTTAAAGGATGTGTATGTATAGCATGGCGTGACTACGGCAATTATCTCGGTTAGAGACAGTTTGTTTACATCAAGGATTTGGAAAATCACTGCAAGAAGCGATGGGGAACCAACTGGATAATGAGCACTGCTTATCACCCAGAGACAGATGGTCAAAGGAGTGAGAAACTTTACAAACTCGTTGGAAGACATGTTTTGCGAGCCGTCTCGGATGCGTAATTGATTTTGGTTAGTAGTTGGGATCGAAACTTACGTTAGTCGAATTCTCTACAATAACAGTTATCTTGCGAGCATTAAGGCTGCACAATTCGAAGCTTTATGATGGGCGTAAGTGTAGATCGACCAGTTTGATGGTGTGAGGTTTGGACAATAGCCAAAACTCAAAAGGGCCTGAAATGATAGGGAGACAAACGAGAAGATAGTGAAAATTAAAAATCGGTTATTGAGATGCTCGAAGCCGTCTGAAAAGTTATGCTGGGAATGGTAGACGCTAAAACCGATGGAATTTTCAAGTGTGGTGACATGGTCTTGTTAAAGGTATAGCCTTGGAAGGGGGTAATTCGCATTTGGGAAACGTGGTAAGTGAGTCCCGGTTCATTTGGGCCATTCAATATCATTGGAAAGAATTGAGTCCCGTGGGAATTAAAGTTGGAGCTTCCTGATAAACTCCATGGAATTCATAACACCTTCCATGTTTCGAATCTCAAGAAATGTCTAGCGGATGAAAACTTGGTTATCCCGATTGAAGAGATCCAACTAGATAACAAGTTGCACTTTAGAAGAAGAAACAGTAGAAAAGTAGAAATCAGGGGAACTCCGCGAAGTGAAGCAGCTCTATGCAAAAGTTCGATTCCTTTTATTGTCAAGGTACGATGGAATTCTAGACGAGGTCCAGAATACACTTGGGAAAGAGAAGATTTCTTTCTGACACAAAGGGGCCACGCTGGCGATCCCATGTACTCTCATTGGCTAAAAAACGTGGCACGTGATCCAATGGTCCAAATCATGAGATTAAGAGGCGGTTAGAGATCAAAGGATGTGATTAAAAGATGAGGAGCGTCTCTTGGACAAAGAACATTCCTTTACTAGCTATAAATAGCAAGGAAAATCACTTAGTGAAGGCATTATCTAGTAGTAGGAGTAGGAGTAGAGTAGGTAGTCTAATTGTAGCTTATTTTTAGCTTATTATCGTTTTCTTAATGTAATTTCCTTTTAAAAATCAGTGTAATCTCTTTTGAAGTTAATAAAATTCTGTTTTTATTTAAATTGTGCCTTAAATTCTGTTTTAACTTTTAGCTAATTGGTTTCTTACTAATAAGCTCAAATAAGCTTTTTCCTCTCTCAACTTCAGCTTATTAAGCTAAAGTTGTTTCAAACTTAGCTTAAAAAGCTCATTACTCAATTCTCTCAAAAAGGTCTTGAATAAGCCAATGAAAGATAAGCCAGATTGGGATGGGCTTATAGGGCTTATTCTTAGCTTATCTCATAAGCTAGCTTGTTGATAAGCTCTGTTGAGCAGCTTAAATCACTGTTTTATGCAAGGGATAAGGTACATTTCATTTCTCACTTTATAGCTTAATTTCATTTAATTGCTTATTTTACTGCTTAATTGCTTATTATTACCTATTTTATGCTTAGTCTATTTTTAAGTAGCGTAATATGTCTTTAGTTTAAAAAATTTTGCAAAATCTTTTTCTTAATTAGTTAAAACTGCTTTCATAGTATTTAGTACTCCTGTCATAAGCAGTTAGCACTGCTGTAAGTTTGAGCTTATTTCTAGGACTTATTAGATTAAAATTTATGCATATTAGTCTTCTTAGTCATAGGTTTAATAAGTTTTTGTTTAGAATGGGAAATTAGAGATTTATGTTATCTTAAAATGACATTTACATTTTTAAAGGGGTGTTTGGTTCAGGCAGTACTAACTTAAGTTAGTACCGTCCTTAACCTTTTGGTTCTTTGAATCTCATATTTAGGCTTATAAGGTTAGGATTTAAGTTTTTGTTAGGCTAGATCAAGTTTTAATTAGTTTGAGAGTTGATTACTTTGATCTGAGTTCTTAAAACTTAGATTCATAAGCTCTTTTTGCTAAATCAGTTCTAGTTGTTTTTTGTTGCTCAAATTGTTTATGTTTTAGTTTTTAAATGATATAGAAACCAAGTCTTAAGTGTCTGAGTTTGAGATTTTGAGTTTTGGCTAAAAATTGTGTCAATTGCATCAGTAGCCAAAATGGTCTAAAAGCCATTTTCATGCTAATAATTAAGCTAGTTAGAATTATTGTTAGCTTATGAAATTTGTTGCACAAGTAGATTATAGGCCAATTTAGATCTATTTGGGATTATTTTAAGTTTAAAAGCTTATTTACATATCTGTTTTTAGGGCTGCATAAGTAGATTTAGCATTTTAGTTAAAACTAAAAAAATAGATAATCAGCATAAGTAGCTTTTTCATTTATCCTTTTCTTAGCTTATTTGATTTTCAAAATACTTTTTGATTGTTGTTTTAAGTAGCTTTTTGGATATGCTTTTTAGTAGTATAAGTCATTTAGCCATAAGGATCCTTTAGCTTGCTTAAAAATAAGCTCAAAGTTGCTTGTTTATCTGTTTTGAACACAGTTTTATGAAAAAAATGCTTATTGTTTTTTCAGCTTATTACTTAATCTTTTAGCTTAATTCTTGCTCAGATTTGCTTATTAGGTTAGTTGTAAGGAGTCTGTAGCTTATTTAGTTCTAGTTACAGCTTATTCAAGTTTCTTAGTTAATTTAGTTTAGTTAAAAAGCTCAAAAATCCTTTTAAGTCATAACTGTGACTTTTAAGCTCGATTTCTAGCTTATTTCTTAAGTTTTAAAAAAGGTTGTTTTCACAAAAGTTGCTTATTTTCAGATGTTTTATAAGATTGTTCAAAAAAAATTTCAAAAAAATAAAAATAAAAAGGGAAGAGGGGAAATCGTGGGTGAGCAGGGCTCGAACCCACGACCTCTACCCTCCTCAACCTTACAAAGCCTCAACACAACACACACAAACCAACTCGCCCTTGGGACTTTTTCATACATTCTTTGCAACATTAATTCCTTATAGACATTTTTCCATTTTGCTTATTCGAGCTTTATGGCTTATTTTCTGCTTATTCATTAAGCGAATTTTCAATTTAGCATTTTTAACAGATTCTTTACTGTCCTAAGTACTTTTTATAATTTTTCTAGAATTTTTAGGAGTAGTTAACTATTTTTTATTAATTTTCTAGATTAAATTAGTTTTTAATTCGTAATAAATAAAATAAAAGTCAAAAAAATAAAATTCTTTTTTAGAAAATTTTCTTTTATCATTTAGGACCTAGGAAAAATAGATTTGCTTTCGTAAGGTTAATATTTTGAAATTTCACTTTTTAAAGAACAAGATTTCGTTCCCGTTTTCTTCATTTTTCAACTTTAAGTGTTCTCGTTTTAGGATTTCTTTAGCATTTCTTTTTAAATAGTCAAATAGGATTAGAAATAGTTTAGAAAATCATTTTAAGTTTAAATTTAGATAATTTAGGTTTTAAATATCGCGTTTTTAATTCCCGTTTACGTTTTATGCTTACGTGTTTAATTGTCATTTCTTGCTTACCTGTTTTCGTATATTTATCTACTTGTCATTTATTTTTAGTAGTATTTAGAAAACCCAAATCAAAATCTTTGAAACCATTCAAAACGCGCGATCACGGACGTTACCGATTTTCAATTCACACTTCGTCGAGGGAAAACGACCCGGGAGGTTTTTTAGACTACTTTGGTTAAAAGCTTGTTTCTAAAACCCGTCGGAAAATACTTACTATACTATTATTTGATAAAATCCTTATATACTATATATATCTACGTATAGCGTATTTGGAGAAGTATCAAATACCCACAAGTAATCCTCCTGACTAGGCAACAATTCCTTCCACTAAACAAGCCATGGATACCCGCAAGTAACACTCCTAACATAGTTCACACATCAATATCACATCACATAACATGTAGCACATAACGCATATCAGTCACATAATAGTCTATGAATTTACACTAACACATAATCATAGCAATTTAAAACACATTTCAATACTTGCATCATTTACATCCCAAGTTTAAAACGCAATAAAAAGTGGGACTATATAACTCACCTGAATGCTCAAAACGCAGCTTCCAATTCCTATCATGCAACTATACAAATAAATAAACACGGTTACAAGCGACCAAGCTAAAAGCTCTAGTCCATGTAACACACATATGATGGATGTCTAAGGGTTTTATTAACCATCATGGGTCACCCCGACACCATGCCCAACCATAACCACTTCATTAACTCATTACACTAGTAAACTATAATTTGTTCAAAAGTGAAAAATTTTAGTGTAACTTTACCCTCTTAAAACCCTTACTTTATGACCTTCATAAATTATACAAAAAATCACCTAAGTTCATTTATAAGTTTACTAACCACCTTGTGATTCCGAACTACTCATTACATGTGCAACTATCTCAAATAAAATCCAACTTCAAAACTGTCCCAAATCGGATCTGATTCCACACTAAAATGTATGGCCCTAAATACAATACTTAGACACACAATCAGAAGCTATCCTTCTAGGGTTTCTTTATATACATATAGAACTTAATCATTGTAGATTGGCTATCCTTAATTCCACTTTTAAGTTAGGGTTTTACCCTCCTAAACATGACCTAATTCTGACCCGTATTTACTGTTTTGACAACTTTTCTTGTAACCAATATTTAACCAACTTCTAAAACTCCAAATCATTTGAGGCCGGACTTTTTGAAAAATAGACTCTTTGAACTACAATTTAGGCACTTGAATCATATCAAAACACGTTTTTAACATGGAGATATCATCAGTTGAACACTGCCCTAAAATCTACTCAACTCTAAATCACAAATTAACCCGATTTAAGCCTAACCGTTTACATCAATATGATCCTAATTAAACCCTAAACACTCTAGCATGATTAACACATCCTTAATTACAGAAGTTTTAAAACCCTAAGGATCCATCAGATTAACTATTACATGATTTGAAGATAACTAAACAACTAGGGTTTACGAACATACCTAAATCCTTGATTCTTGAAACACTAAATCTCCAACTTGATCATGATAAAAAAAAATCTTTTTTTTTCTTTCTTCATGAGAAATTCGGTTGGGAACACAAAAATACAAGGGGGGAAGGTTTTTTGTATTTATACGCTTTACAATAAAGTTTAAGATAATCCCAAGATACTTTCCTAACTAGATTAGGACTCAAATTCCTTTTTTTCTCTTTTTCTCTCAAACCGGACGCACCCCCCCCCCTTTAATTATATTTATTTTATTTATTTATTTATTTATTAAATAACTAATTATCTTCATTACCTTAAGTTTTCATAAAAACCTAAGCTAATTTGGGTAAACCTTTTTACATAAACGCTACTTACTAAACTTTCTAAAAATAACTTTTCTTTTCACATTTCACTTTCTATATTTAGAAAGTTTGCTACAAACTTCCATATTTTACTCACGTAACTTATCTCCAACATAATACATTTCCCCTAAACGCTTAGTCCAAAATCATCCAACTATTTACGTAGCATTACATGCAATACGCCTTTCTTTACCATTATCACTATACGTGAACAAATAGAGTACTTATCACTAAACACAAACGCACTCAAAATGAGATGATCATACACCTAAAAATGATAACACACACCTATTCAAACCACTTAGCACGCATATATTACACATAGCACACAAGAATCACACAAAATGAGCTCTTAGCCATATCTAAAGGTATCACTAACCTGGTTAAATCACGGATGTTGCAGTATCCCCTCCTTGAGGAAATCTCGTCCTAAGATTTAACTAGCAGGCTCCATAACTCGGTCCACAAACAACTGTGGATACTTAATCCTCATCTGGTCTTCGTGTTCCCAAGTAAACTCAGGTCCACGTTTCGATTTCCACCTAACTTTCACAAGGGCTATTTTCCTACATTTTAACTTCTAATATTCTCGATCCATAATCTCTGCAGGTTCCTCGACAAAACGAAGTGTCTTGTCGACCTTGATCTCATCTAATGACACAGGCAAATTAGCATCCGCCAGACACTTTTTCATATTTGACACATGAAAGGTGTCATGCACGCTATTTAACTCCTCAGGTAACCTCAACCTATAAGCTACAAGGCCAATCCTTTCAAGGATCTCAAACAGTCCTACATATCTCGATGCTAACTTACCCTTCTTTCCAAAACGAACTACGCCCTTCTAAGGCGTCACCTTAACAATACACGATCTCTCACCTCAAACTTTAAAGGTTTACGCCCATAATTAACATAGCTCTTTTGACGATCTCTCGCCGCTTTAGGTCTTCCCTTTACCAACACTACCTTATCAGTCGTTTCTTGTACTAACTCAAGTCCAGTCAAACTACTCCCTCCAATCTCTGCCCATAGAACAGGCGGTCTATATTTCCTACCATACAAAGCTTCAAACAGACCACACTGAATACTCAATTGATAACTACCACCAAAATCGATAACACATGCCCTCATTATATCTCCCAAAGTCTGAATCATACGTTCACTTTTTCCATCCACTTGAGGATGCTAAGCAGTACTCAAATCTAATCGCGTCTCTAACACTTTCTGCAGCGCCTGCCAAAACCACGAGGTAAATCATCCATCTCAATCTGATTTGATCATCACCAGAATTCCATTCCTTTCTATTATCTCATCAATATAAATCCTTGCCAACATCACATCTTGAAATCTTCTTGTATAGCTAGAAAATAAGCTAACTTGGTCAGTCTATCGACCATCACCCAAATCACATCATACTCACTACTTTGACCTTGGAAATTTAGTGATAAAATCCATGGTGATTCTATCTTATTTTTACTCAAATACCTAGGTTGTTGCAGCAAGCCAAATGTCTTTGACATTGCAGCCTTCACCTCTTAAACAAATCCGACATTTGCTAACATAGGTAGCTATATCCTTTTCTACACGGGATACCAATACATGTCTCCAAGGTTATAGTATGCCTTATCCGCTCCTGGATGTACCAAGTACCTTGATGCATGGGCCTCATCCATTACACTTCCTACTAATAGAACCTAAATTTGATCCATAAAATACAAACTCTCTTCTCCTTTTCTTTCCATCTATGTATCTAAACAATGTATCCTTTCTGCGAGTACGTTCTCTTGCTTGAACGGCTCCCTTTAGGCTGCCAGTATTATTTCTCTTACTCGTCTTAATTTCACTCTCTCCTTTCTACTCAACGCATCACCCACTACATTCACTTTATCGAAGTATCACATAAATCATTCTTCAAAGTCTAAAAATCCACTTCTTGTTCTACGCTCCACTCATACTTCAGATTCTTCTTAGTTAAGGAAGTAAGGGGGTTTAACAGTCTTAAAAAAAATTCGAGATGAACGTCGGTAGTAACCTGACAATCCTAAGAATAATCATCCCATTCCTTACCGCCTCATTCTTACTCGGGTCCACGTGACCAAGAAAATGCACTTCTTCCAACCAAAACCCACACTTAGAAAACTTAGCATACAACTTCTCATTCCTTAATGACTCCAACACTAACTTCAAATGAATTTCATGTTCCTCCTTCGAATTTGAGTAGGCCAGAATGTTATCAATGAATACGATGACAAACCTACCTAAGTACGGTTTGCAAACTCGGCTCATTAAGTCCATGAAAACCGCTGGTGCATTGGTTAACCCAAAAGGCATAATCATAGACTCAAAATGTCTGTATCTCGTTCGAAATGCGATCTTTGGAATGGCATCCTCATGCACTCGTAGCTGATGATAACCTGACCGAAAATCTATCTTTAAGAAAGAACACGCTCCTCGTGACTGATCAAACAAGTTATCATTCCTAGGGAGTGGATAACGGTTTCTTAACAGTTAATTTGTTCAACTCCCTATGATCAGTACACATGCGAAAAGAACCATCCTTCTTCTTAACAAATAACCCTGGTGCTCCCCACGGAAAATGACTAGGTCATATGAAACCCTTATCTTCTAACTCTTGAAGTTGTTCAAACAATTCTTGCATTTCTGAGGGTGCTAGACGATATGGAGACTTCATGACTGGCGTCGCTCCATGAACCAAATCTATGCGGAACTTGTAGGATCGTTTAATTCATAACACGGTGATGATTCTTGTGATTGGGCTAGTTTCTAGAGAGAGAAACACATAGATAGATTTTCTAGAGAGAGAAAGTATATGTGTTAAAGTGAAAATGATTATTGACTAGCTTGCCTCTTCCAAAGTTAGAAGAGGCTTATATAGTTTTTACAAAATACCGGGTATTAGTACCCGGCTTAAAACCGAAAGACATACGATTAACTATTAAACTACGAACTATTATAAACAATAAATATACGAGGTGACCGAGTCTTTTACTCATATCTAACAATCTCCCCCTAAGGGAGGTCACCCTTGAAAACACTAGACTTAAGCTCTTACAACTTGCAGTCTTTTGCTTCTTCATGTTACATCTAGTAGTTTTTTGTAGTGATCTTTAGATAACAATTGAGCTTGTTCACTTTGACTTGTTTTGATTTTGTTCATGAGCTTTCTTGAGATCATCAGCCAAACTTAATCTCTCATCATCTAGTAATTTATTGCCATCTTGTGCACTTGTGAACATTTGTGAAGAAGAATATATACATGAGTTTGCGAAGCTTGACAACCATTTATGAGATCTTTCATAACTTCTAAACAAGCGGAGGTCTGTCTGAGCACTCTGTTATTACCTTACATTAACTAGGAACTGGGTATCTCCAACCATCTCCATCTCCATCTAAGGATCCTTACTGATACAGTTAGCAATAAAGAGAAAATTGATTTGAAAAATCAGTCTAAGTGTTACTTATAGAAAATATTTTGTAAACACTTCGATAGTTTTGATTGTTGTCAAATGTACAATAACCGTCAATTCCTTATGCTAGAACCAGTTTGAGATTCGCGTGAGAATCGTAACCACCCATCATTCTTCCTTTGACACAAGTTGATTCTTGTAAAATTCGCCAAAAAAAAAACAAAAGTCACCTACCTAGAGCTTTGGTTAAAAAGATGTAGGCTTTAGCAGGATTTCATCTTCATTAGTGAATACATTCGTATCACTCAGATGTTTTTGGCAATATCACAAGGATAATAACGTAGGACTCTAAATAAACCTTGTTTCCACAGTGTGTGACAAGACAATGAATAATTGAAATGTGTCTTAACGAGATTAATTATGATCTCTTTGAGCTCTAGACTCGAAAGTGCGCTTTGATTTTAGTGATCGGAGGCTGGAGCTGACTGCCACCTTTTCAATACTGACTTACTCGGAGTGAGTGAGTCAGTATATTACATGTTTAGTCTCCGTGAGAAATGAGACAATAGTTTTTGCTTTAAAAGAAACTCGAAAATGTTGGGAAGGGTTGTGCATAATGCCTCACTATCACTGGGTCCATGATGTCATTGTTCAATGTCCAGCAATCAACTTGTGATTTCTGACGACGGCATATGTCTCAACCCGTTTCTTCCTTTTTTTCCTGCCTTAAATGTATGAGGGCTTCTTTTTTACATACAACCCTTTATTCAGTAAAATTCTTTTCATTTTCCTCAAACCCCTCAATGCTTACCCGAGACTTACAATTGACTAGCTACCTTTATTGGGTATATTCCAGTACTAGCTCCATCTCAGTTGGCACTAATTAATTTTCCCCTTGTTCCTCCAACATACATTTAACTGTTACATTCCTTTTACATCATACCTAAGTACTTCTGTACTAACTATGGATTGACCCTAGGTAGATCCCTCCCTCCGGTTCTGGCAGGATCTAGGAACGATTACCTTAACCTTACATCCCTTATAACTTCGATAAAAGTAAATACATGTCAGTCTTTTGGTAACATTCACACTGCCATAAAATTCATATTGAAAAACTCAATCAGGTACGTTGATATAACTATCAAAGTGTTTAGTAACCGATTGTTTTTGCATTTCAGAAAAGCTCCTCCCTCAACATGTGCACGGTATTTGAAACGTTTAGCACATGGGGGTGAGAAGTACACCTTGCGAACCTTTAATGTATGGTCCTAATTTTATGTTTACAAGATGTGTATGGAACAGATTAATGCTCCCCCTCAATCGTTGAGGGTATGTGTTAGTGTCACTATGATAATTTTGAAAAGATTTTTCGTTTAAACCAAAACCTTGTTTTTTTTAAGTTTAATGAAAAACTCATGAAAGATTCATACCTGACACATAACATCAAATTCCATAAACTAAAGAATGTATCCAAGATGTATGTTGCATTACAAATGATATTGACATTAATCATTCACTTCCTTGATTATTGGTAAGCCATATCTCTGAGACTTCACTATTGATGCATTCGAGATTTATGGATCTTTAACTTTTCTCCCTAAATATCTCGATGACCTGTAGGTTTTTGTAGTGGAGGTGGTGGTGGTGGAAGTGTTGATGTTGTATCAGTTGTCTCTGTTACGCTAGAGGGAAACATCAGCTGATTGCGTGAAGAGCTCTACAGATTTGGTTCCTTACTTCTTTGTCTTTCCAAGACCCGTTTTACACATTTCCAATCGGTACTCCAGACATTAAATTGGAACAACACTCTCCCCCCCCTCAATCGCGGACTAGCCTTTTTCTATTGAAAGAGCTGTATCATTGATTGTGTATCAAATTGTCCGAATTGATTTTTCAAAACAACACTTTAACCCTACCGGTGGTAACAACAAATAATGTTGAAGAATCATTAAGAAAAATTATTTGGTTATCAATATTAAGGAAGACGTCTCTTCCGATTTAAAAAAATGCACTGAAACGTACATTATCCAAATTGCATGGATATAAAGTAATCCATGCCCGAGTAAAATTAATTACCCATTGTTAGGAACAGTTGTCTTTCAGACGACAATCTTTCCTTCAAATGAGAACCGGGTTGCAATTTGAAGTAATTGCAAACCATTTTGTAATTCCAAATGACTTAAAATATTTACCAAGTCTATTTTTATGTACTTGTGTACAAAGGATACATAAGGACACTTCATTTACTCATCATCTCCTTCTTGAAGGCGTTTGGGGGTTTCAGGGGTTAAACTCTTCATCCCAAGTCTTGGGAGTAGAAATTCAAAACGCTCTCTTGGTAAAGCTTTTGTGAGGATATCTGCCAGTTGATAGTTTGTTTCCACGAAGTAGAGTTCAACCACTCCATTTTCCACTTGCTCTCGAATGAAATGGTGTCGTATGTCGATGTGCTTAGATCGTGAGTGCTGGACATTGTTGCAGCTTAAAGCAATGGCACTTTTGTTATCACAGTACAGAGGAATCTTATTGAACAGAAAGCCGTAGTCTTTTAGCTGAGATCTCATCCAAAGGATTTGAGCACAGCATCCAGACATTGCAATGTATTCCGCCCTCTGTGTGTTGAATGGGCCGTGCTTCTTTGCTTCTTTGGATGACCACTAAACCAATCTATCTCCAAGAAACTGAGCACTTCCCGACGTACTTCTTCTCGAATCCTGACATCCCGCATGATCCGCATCTGCATAAGCTTTTAGTGACATAGCATTGTCCTTCGGATACCAAAGACCCATGTTAATGGTTCCTTTTAGGTACCGAAAGATACGTTTGATTGCTTCAAGGTGCTTTTTGGTAGGCTTAGCCTGATATCTAGCACACATGCACACAGCGAATACAAGGTCTGGTCTACTGGCTGTAAGGTACATTAGGGAGCCAACCATTCCTCTAAATCGAGTTTGGTCAACTGGAATCCCTAAGCCAAGAGATCCTCGTCCATTTTCAATCCGATCCAACCATTGGTGTAAACGACACGAGTCAGAGAGATCCATTCCATATTTCTCTTTAAGGTTTCGATGAGCATAATTTTGCTTGGTTAATAAAGGATGCCTCTAGGACGTTTGAGAAACTTTGTAGTCCTAAGAAAAACGACATTTGAGTCCCATTCATTTTTTTTTGACATCTGAAATTTGGAGCTTATTTCTGAAAATATGTGACAAAAACTCGCATTATGATCTGTAGTTGAAGGAAAAAATGATGTCTCTATTATATTTTGAACAAGTAAATATGTTTGCCTGATTTGCGTAGTGAATAACGTGATCCACAACACCCTTGAAGAAATTGTTGGCCAAAAGGAACTTTGATATGTTTATACCAACGCCCTTGGTTGCCTGGCTTTAGAGCCATAAAGAGCCTTCTTCAGACGATTAACGTGCGTAAGGATTAGCCTTGTTCTTCAATCCTTCAGCTGACTGACAAAGAACTTCTTCTTGAAGATCAACCATTCAAAAAGTAGTTTTGACATCCATTTGGTAGATGATCAAATTCTTGGTGCAGCATTGGCCAATAGAATATTCCTGATGGCCACTATCCGTACAACTGAACTGGAAGCAAACGATTCTCAAAATCAAATACCTACCTCCTACGATATCCCTTTGCAACTAACCGATCTTTGTTTTTCAGTACATCACATATTTCATCAAGCTTCACTTTGTAGATCCACTTGAGAAGCGATAAAAACAATCCACATAGATTTGGCGAGGGTACTAATTCTCATAACTTCAAGTTGATCAAATTCGCAATTTCATCTGCATGGCTTAAACCATCAGTCCTTTTATTAAAAAAGATCACGGCCATTTTGAAGTTCTTCTTTTCTTGGTTCGACTTTGTACAGTTCAGTATAGGAAAACAACAAACCCACAAAGCATCAGATGCAACTGTTTTTACCCCCCCTTCCCCTCTGGTATGATACAGGACAAAGGGTTGGCCAACGAATGTTATCACGAGGGTGTCCTTTTTTTAGGTCCATCTTCTCTTCTCATCTTCTGACATGATCTGTGGTTGAGTAACTTGGTTGGTTTAGTTAAACTACATCCCCTTGATGTTGACTGTACAGAACTAGGTTTCTCCCTTGCAACCAGTAAAAACTGAGAGCTGAAGGTCAGCTTGAGTAATTGAGGTGTCTTCGATAGTTGGTCCAGCTGCAACACCTTAGGAAAGACTAGAGGATGCACTTGTGAGATGACAGTGAAATAACCATGTAGAAGGTGCCTCTTGATCAATCGTTGTAGAAACAGATGTATTTTGTAGAAAAACAATTTTTTTGGAGCGTTAACTACAGTAGCCGAAGGGACTGTTTCACTATCTGTAATTTGATCAAAAAAAGTATTTCCAATATGCGAACATCACATCGTTGGAATAAAATCTCCCGATCTTTATCTGTTGGTGGAAAGTATGAAGTTTGCAAGGGATAGGCGATGGGGAGAAGCCCTGAATGGGAGTTGTCCAAGGGGTCATCATGATAGGCTGCTCGGGTCCGAACTTATAGCGTACAGGAGCCATCCATAGTCCCTCAATTCGATTTTTGGAACGGCTGAGTTCCAGACACCCAAAGGAAATCTGTACCACCTGCATTTGAAAACAGTCGAATTTAGAGGGTTTGGAATTTCGGATCCCCAAATTTGTGTTGGGGTCCTGTTGGTTAGCTGACATAGTAGTACATGTCACAAGAAGCCTAGTTAAAGGGCACAGTTCTCCTAAGGCAAATTTCTTTCCTGTGGGTCTCCATTGATAACCAACAATATTTTTCCTGAGGTTGAATTTCTTTCCTGTGGGTCTCCCATTGATAACCAACTTAGCAAATAGTTTACCCCCGTTGCTTTTCTAAAATGCTTCTTGTTTTCAACCAAAACTGTTACAGATAGTTTGCCTTATTGGTTGCCAAAATTCTAAATCAGCTTTTGGTCTTGTTCAAAACTGTTAATCAAACAAAATCAAAACACATGTTTGCCATTTTTTGTTTTTTTTTTTTGGTTTCCAAATCTCTAAATCTGCTTACCTTAATTAAGTAGACAAAAGAAGACAAATTTTATAAAAAAAAAAAAAACACATGGGGGGTACATTTCCCAACAGACAGCTTAACAGAAGCTCAAAAAAAAATATTAACAAACACACACAATTTTCATGATTTGCATAATTTCAAAATACATATATTACAAACAACATTCATTTACAATCTTAACCCCACGTTAATCCACCCCTCACGATTCAGCATACAAAATTAAACGCATTACCTTCACAACATCAAGCTTCATAGGCGCGCGCTACCACAAGACGAATCAAACTACACAACTCGATTCACGGTATTTGTCCAAACCGACTTATTTGTTCTAGGATGGTCTTCTACTTCATTAATTTCACACTCTTAGCTGGCACGATCCTATTGTGCTTTGTATTTGCTTCTTACTTTGCTTCTTTCCTAATTTTTCTGGCTTTGATCCGCTTATTTGCACGAGTGGACCTCTTCTTACCTCGCTTACACTTCCTTGTAGAAGAATCACTTGGACATTAGAACGGTTTGAGTTTTCCCTCCTTTCTGGTGCCACTCTCATGTTTCTTCTTCTTCTTTTCCTGTGTGTTATTAGTATATGTACAGATACATGTATTAGTAAAAGTAACTTGACTTGCTTTTTTTTTTTTTTTTTTTTTTTCCTTTCCTATTTAAAAAGGGATAGAAGCAGCCGCCTTGGCTATCTCATTTCCCGTTCGGATTCTCCTGAATTTTTTTTGGGCAAAGTGGCCAATAACATATTCTAAAAAACGCAACAAATTCATGATAAAGCTTATGTATTGACAAAGCATAGTTAAGTACAATTATCCAGTGGTTTTTAAACTACTCTAAAGCTAGCTTCCTCTAAACAATCTAATCCCCTAAACTGTTTTTCATTCTTTTCTTCTTTCTAAATAACTGTTTCTCTTCTTTATCTTTTTCTTTTCTATCTACACTCCTGACTTTCTTTCTACTTCTTTCTAACCTCTTCCTCCTTAGATGGGTTGAAATAGTTCAATGAGCATGTTCCTATTGTTCTTCTTAAGGCGGAAGGAGGATTTTTTTTTTTTGGTTCTTTCTACAATCTATAAAAAACATCTATGGCATACAATATACCACGAGCAAGAAACTTTTGTTTTGGACAGAACTTCTAGCGGCAACTTTAATTTGCCTTCTATTGATCCTTTAGATCCTCAATCCCAGTGTTAACAAGAAGATGGGTCTTTTTCATTAGTGGAAGCAATGCTATCTGAATAGTCTACAAAAAAATGACTCAAACAATTCCTTGTAATGCTGGTGCTTCCTTAATTTCTCTTCTAGTTCTTTCTAAAACTAAACTCTAAAAACAACACAAGCATCATTTTGTTCAATAAGAGCATGTGACATCCGTTAGCATTATGAAGAAGGCTCACAGTTTTTTTTGTCATTCACAATTTTCGAGATTAGAAAACTTTCCGTCAAAGTCAAAGTCTCCTTCCTAATTCACGTTATTTTTTCTTTTTTTTTTTTTCTTGAATCGAAAATCTCAGATTTCTAGATTGTTAATCTTAAAAAAATGAGTTAAATTCAAGGAACAATCCTGAAGAAGTTTGTGATTTGTGTTTATTGTCAAAAAAAAAAAACTTTCCTTGTAGGTGTTGGATTACTTCAATTGCAAATTTAGGTATTCCATTTCAAGTTTATGAAACATGGTTTTTAGAAAATATCTACATTTATGAACTTTAGATAGAGAGACAAAATCTCAGTTTCCCAAGATCTAGACAAAAACGTGATATTTTTTTTTTACCAACATCATACAATAGTTGAATTCGACCAAACATTTATAGCAATCTAGATTCTCATTTGCAATGAGAAGTTTTTTTTTTTTTTTTACAACCCCTCACTCCCGACCGAAGGAGTCTCTCTCTCTCTCTACAGTGCCACACATATCTATATCGCTAACTACCACAACCACCTCTCGCCGCTCGCGCTAGGGGTGGGCGGCGAGGGGCGGGGTCAGACGGGAGGGGGGGTCCTAGATCACTCTCCCCCCTCAACCCCCTCGCGACAAAATCACCACCCACCACACTACCTCTCCCAATCTACACTCTCGACACCACAACGAGGAGGGGGGGCTGGGGGAGAGAGACACCACTCTCCTACATACCCAACAACGCTCCTCTCTCGCAACATGCGTGTGTGGGTGCCCTAGCGCGAACCGATCTACATACATCTCACACACTCACTACCGAACCCTCCCTCACACCAAAACAGCTGCGAACCGAACACTCCTGCTAGAGATCTAAACACAGCCACATCTATACCACCTATACATCCCCACCCCCAAACACACAAATACTTTACACTAGGAAAACCAGTCACCACACGTAGGCACAGTACCCACACAAAATCAAATCGTAAAAAATATGCATCCAAACCCCCTTACACATCTAAAACGTACTGTGATTTGAGGAGCGTGTGACTATATAAGATAAAAAATATCCCACGCTCAGGTTTAGAAACTCATCCCCAATTCCATCCTGGTAAAAATGGTGGGTGATTATCTTTTGCAAGTTTTGGGTCAAATTCCGTATAAAGTGTGTGAGTACATAAAGATTAATCGGTTCACATTTTTTGACTTGTAGTTGGAAGAACTCTAGGGACAAGCTTGACAGGCGGGGGGTTGAGTTATTGGGTGGTACACTGTACATGGGGAAAGTGGTTTTGGAAACTGTGGTCTCAGCCTTTTTCGCGTGTCTTCCAATTATCTAATGGACCAAAATTCGTGTTCTGGGGGTCAACAAGATTTCTTTGTGGTAGGCCAAGGTGCAAGAAGGTTGTTCTCCTTCGAGTATCGGGGGGGCAAGTCCTAAACTTTAATTTTCCACAATAAAGTATGCTTTTTATTTTCACAAGCATTCTTTTCCTAGTTATCTCAGAATCTCACTAGTAATCCTCTGAGTCATGTACAACAAGGGCGTGGGCATGAATTGGACATGACTAATACATGACCATTATAGATGGCAGGTTGAACTTGCTGTTGTACGGGTGAGACATAAGGGATATTTGTAGCCAATCGCGATACAGTTTGTTCATTTTCATCAAAAATGCATTTTGGTTTACATATCATGTGTAACCCGTTTGAACAGACTGATCTTGTTTGTATAAATCTATCTCAACCGTGTCTTTTAGCCTTTTAATGTCTAAAAACTCTTCAAGAACTTGGTCTTCTTTTTGTTTAAAATCCTTATCAAAATGACCGCTTCTTCCCCTCATGTCTCTTATATGGTTAAGGGTAGACAAGTGTGCAATTGTGCAAATGAATTCCGATTTTAAAAGAAGTTTCTTTTCGATATCGGTCAGAGAAAATTATTCTCATTTGTTCATCAATCTTTCATTTCTCTATCATTTAATTCTAACTTAGCCCTATTGTTCATACACCCACCAAGTTTCTTTATATCTCGCAAGTTCAGAAGTCAGTGTGGTCATGTAACAACTTTTAACCTGCTTATATTTTTGCTGACATGGGAGGCTTTGTGGCGCAGTCAAAAATAGGAGCCGGAATAACGGGAGATGGGGGGGGAGGGGGGTGGGGGGAGGGGGGGGGGGGGGGGGGGGGGGGGGGGGGGGGGGGGGGGGGGGGGGGTGGGTGGGGGGGGGGGGGGGGGGGGGGGGGGGGGGGGGGGGGGGGGGGGGGAGCATTTCATCGAGAATTGACATCCAATCACTCATTTCGTACAGAAGATACATTACTTTGTATAACATATAAACACATGTCTTTCCTTCGTAATGTCATTTCACAACACACTTGGATCAATAAGCAAGACTAATAAAATCACACACACATCATTTATAAAAATGGAATAATATTAACTAATCGCTATCACGATCACAATCGTATAAGGGATAGTCAGACCAATCAGAAAGTCACAACAAAACAGGAGTTCGTCATTGTAAACATCCGCTTTGCATCTCGTGTAAACTATCATGCATGATAACTACATAGCCCAAAAAAAAAATGATCTACATGAATCTACTACAAAAGGTAACATGATCTTGTACCACCGCTCAAACGGTGGGAGTATATCGAGTCATATGAAATGATGTGCTGCATTGTGGATAATGTGATGTATATGGCCACGGCATATGAATAGGGCCCGCCCGGCCTGCGATGGCCCGGAGATGATGGCCCCGCATCATCATCGTATAATTGGAATCTTCAGATGAAAGATATTACCATGAACATGGTAAAGTTTTTTGGGTGGGTAAGAAGCCCTCACAGATCAACACAAATAATAAAAAAAAAAGTAAGACATAAAAACAGAGTCGAATGCATCGCAATCAGACAGTTTGAACAATAACGATAAATCATTAGAAATTGTGATGCACACTAATCAAAACACCCAAGGCCCATGGTGCCCACCCCCCCGCCCACCACTCTCTACCATTGAGTGACCCCCCCCTCCCCACACCCCACCCAACCTTGGCCCCCCCTCGAAATCACGCTTAATCGTAACCGATACGCACCTCACCATAACTCCCTATCCACACAGATCAAACATATGGTGACCTCTTCATACACACACAACAACCGACCAACATACGCCTGTCGGTGCCCCGCAGCGTCGCCCACCCATCCACTGTTCCCACTCCCCCCCCTAAATCAATTCCTCCATGATTTGCAGCGCAAAATTTTGTCTCACCTCCCCTCCACCCCCCACTCCTCCATTTTCCCGATGTCCCCTTTTGGGACAAAAGCTCTAGAACAATTAATGCATAGGGGGGGGTAGGGAGGAAAATGCCCATGAAATCAAACCACAAACCCCCGACCCATAAGACCCCGCCCGCAAATTCGACTCAACATCTATTCAGCCGCACAACTGAAGCCATTACGAGATGCTAACCCACCACACCATACCATGTTCATGGTAAAATCTTTCATCTAAGATTCCCACCAATACACGATGAGCGCCGGGCCATCATAATGACCTCGATTCACAATCCGTTTGAGGGGTACAAGACAGGATACCTTTGTAATCATATGGTGAGTATCATGAAGTATCACGAGAGGCAAAGCGATGTACAGACACAACTAGAACTATAAAAATAATACTAATAATAACTCTAATGACTACGTTGTTTGACTCTGATGCTGACTATACAGTGATAGTAATATTATTCCATATGATCAGTGTGTGAAAGACAACGAAGAACATGTTATACAAAGTAATGTATCTTCTGTACGAAATGATGCATTGATGTCAATTCTCGATGAAATGCATGAACATGGTATCCACTAGTATTCAGCAAATAAGCAGGTTAAAGTATTAAGACACATTGACTTCTGAACTTTGCGAGATATAAAGAACGGTCGTTGTATGAACAACGGGCTAAGTTTGAATTTACTGATAGAGAATGAAAGATTGATTGAACAAATGAGAATAATTTTCACTGACCGAAACGAAAAGAAACTTCTTTACAAATCGGAACTTCCTTCCTGCACAATTGCAACTTCGTTCTACCTTACCATCCTAAGATAATGAGGAGAAAGAAGCGGTCATTATGAAAAAGGATTAAAACAAAAAGAAGACAAGTTCCCTGAAGAGTTTTTAGAACATTAAAAGGCTAAAAGCAGAAAGGTTGAAGATAGATTATACAAACAAATCAGTCTGTCTCAAACGGTTCACATGATATGTAAACGCAAAATCATTTTTAATATGAAAAGAACAAGGCAGCGATAGCTTACCAAAAAAATCCCCTATGTCTCAAACGTACAAGCAAGTTCAACCTGCCCTCTATATAGGTCATGTAATAGTCAATGTCCATTCATTCACGCCCTGTTGTACGACTTCAGAGGATACTCCGGAGTAAACTGAGATAACTAGGAAAATAATGCTTGAGAAAATAAAAAGCCCTCTATGTGTGGAAAATAAAGTTAGGATTGCCCCCCCCAGATTACTCGAAGGAGAACCTTCTTGCAACCTTTGCTCCACAAAGAAATCTGACCCCAGAACAGATATTTTGGTCCATAGATAATGATGACAGGAAAAAGGCTGAGACCAACAGTTTCCAAAACCACTTCAGCAATTGACAGTGAATCCACCCAATACTCCTTCAAGCTGCCCTAGAGTTCTTTCCAACTAAAAGTCAAGTGAAGATTAATCTTTAATGTACACACTAAACAACTGTTACGGAATTGACAAAACTTTCAAAAAGATAACCACCCCCAACAGTTTTTCAAGAAGGGGAAAGAGGTATTGAGCAAACAAAAAGATGTTACATCACTAAAGTTATTCTATTTTCAAAACTCTTAAAGAACACTTTGCAGAGTTCAAAAAACGTCCCTCTTTAAAGATGTTACAAGTATGGAATAAATTTTTAATCAAATGAATGAAGAAGTGGACCAGAATACTCTGGATAAGCAATGTGCTGAAATTGAAAGGAAAAACCTTCTCATTGCAAATGAGAATCTGATTGCTAATTGTTTGTCGAATCAACTGTTGTATGATGTGGAAAAATCACGTTGTCTAGATCTTGAAACTGAGATGTCTAAAGTTCAAAATGAGATAAAACATGTTTCAAAAACTGAAATGGAATACCAAATTTGCATTGAAGTATCAAATCCTAAAGAAAGTTTGACAATAACAAATCACAAACTTCTCAGGATGTTCTGAATTTTAACTCATTTTTTAAGATTAACAATCTAGAAAATCAGATTCAAGAAAAAGATAACGTGATTAGAGACTTGAAAGTTCTAATCTCGAATGTGAATGACAAAAACTGTGAGCCTTATAATGCTAACGATGTCACTGCTCTTATTGAACAAAATGAATGCGTTAGAGTAGAACTAGAAGAGGTGAAGCAGCATTACAAGGAATTGTTTTGAGTCTATTCAGATCACGCGTGCTTCCACTAATGAAAAGACATCTTCCTTGTTAACACAGATTGAGGATCTAAGGATCAATTAGAACAATTTGAAAATCCGCTAGAGTTCCGTCAAAACAAAAGTCCTTGCTCCTGGTATGTATGCCATAGATGTAGAACCAATCCCTCCTCGCCTTAAGAACAATAGGAATGCTCATTTAACCTATATCAACCATCTTAAGGAGAGTGTAGAAACAGTTAGGGAGATTGTAGAGGAAGCTAGAGTAGTTAAACCACTAGATAATGTACTTAACTATGCTTGTCAATACACTAAGCTTTCTCAGGAATTGGTAGAATATGTTATTGGCACTTGCCCAAAAGAATTCACCGAAAGAGATAGCAAGGCTCCTTCTATCCCTTTAACTAGGAAAAAGCAAGTTACTTTTACTAATACATGTAGTACATATACTAATAACACACAGAAACATGGAGTGCACCAGAAAACTCAACCGTCTAATGTCCAGGTGATTCCTTCTACAGGAGTAAGCAGTTCCACTCGTGCAAGCGGATCAAAGCCTAGAAGCAATACAAAGCACAATAGGATCCTGCCAGCTAAGAGTGTGAATAACAAGAAAGTAGAAGACCATCCTAGAACAAATAAGTCTGTTTGGACAAAAGTGAATCGAGTTGATTCTAGCATTAGCTCTAAGCATGTTGTAATTAATTCGAATTCTGAATCTGTGTGCAAAACGTGTAACAAATGTTTGAATTCTGCAAATCATGAAATGTGTGTTGTTAATATTTTGAGCTCTGTGAATGCTACCCCCACTGTTAAAATTGTCTTGAATAAAGGTAAGCAGATTTGGAAACCAAAAGGCAAACTGTTTGATAACAGTTTGAACAAGACCAAGCAGATTTGGCAACCAAAAGGCAAACTATCTGATAACAGTTTGAACAAGAACCAAGCCATGTTTTAGAAAGCAATCGGGTTAAACTATTTGCAAATGTTTGGTTATCAATGAGAACCCACAGGAAGAAATTTCCCGTCAGGAAAACTTAATTGTGGTTGATCAAAGGAGACCCACCAGGAAAGAAATTTGCCTTAGGATAACTGTGCACCTTTTAACTAGGCTTCCTGTGCTTGTACTACTGTGTCATGCTAACACAGGACCCCAACACAAATTGGGATCCGAAATTCTAAACCCTCCAAATTTGACTGTTTTCAAATGCAGGTGGTACAAATCATCCTTTGGTATCTGGACTCAGGCTGTTCAAAACTCGATTTAGAGGAATGGATGGCTCCTGTACGCATCAGTTCAGGACCCGAGCCTATCATGATGACCCCTGGACAACTCAATTCAGGGCTCGCCCCATCGCCTATCCCTGCAAACAACATACTTCCACCACAGATAAATATAAAGATCTGGAGATTTTATTCCAACCGATGTTCGATGAATACTTTGATCAATCTACATGTAGTGAACCAGTCCCTACGGCTACTGTAGTTAACGCTCCAATTGTTTCTATAAATACATCTGTTTCTACAACGATTGCTCAAGATGCACCTTCTAAAAAAAAAAAACAAGTCTTCACTGTCATCCTCACAATCCTCCTCTAGTCTACCTCAAGGTGTTGCAGCTGACCAACAATCGAAGACACCTCAATTACTCAAGCTGACCTTCATCTCTCAGTTATACCTGTTGCAGGAGAACCTAGTTCTGTACAGTCAACATCAAGGGATGTTAGTTTAACTAAACCCAACCAAGTTACTCAACCACCAGATCATGTCAGAAGATGGACCAAAGACACCCTCTTGATAACATCGTTGGCAACCCCTCTTGTCCTGTATCTACCAGAAAACAGTTAGCATCTGATGCTTTGTGGTGCTGTTTCCATACTGAACTGTCCAAAGTCGAACCCAAGAACTTCAAAATGGCCGTGATAGAAGACTGCTGGTTTCAAGCCATGCAAGATGAAATTCACGAATTTGGATCAACTTGAAGTATGATAAATAGTACCTCGCAAATCTATGTTATGGTTATCGCTCTCAAGTGGATCTACAAAGTGAAGCTTGATGAATATGGTGATGTACTGAAAAACAAAGCTCGGTTAGTTGCAAAGGGATATCGTCAGGAGGAAGGTATTGATTTTGAAGAATCGTTTGCTCCAGTTGCACGGATAGAGGCCATCAGAATATTCATTGCCAATGCTGCAACCAAGAATATGATCATCTACCAAATGGATGTCAAAACTGCTTTTCTGAATGGTGATCTTCAAGAAGAAGTCTTTGTCAGTCAGCCTGAAGGATTTGAAAGACCAAGATAATCCTACTCACGTTTATCGTCTGAAGAAGGCTCTTTATGGGCTAAAGCAGGCACCAAGGGCGTGGTATGACACACTATCAAAGTTCCTTTTGGCCAACAATTTCTTCAAGGGTGCCGTGGATCCAACGTTATTCACACGCAAATCAGGCAAACATATTCTACTTGTTCAAATATACGTAGATGACATCATTTTTGCCTCAACAGATCATAATGCCGTGTCAATAATTTCCAAAGAAATAAGCTCCAAATTTCAGATGTCAATGATGGGACAAATGTCATTTTTCTTAGGACTACAAGTTTCTCAAAGTCCTAGAGGCATCTTTATTAACCAAGCAAAATATGCTCTCGAAACCTTAAAGAAATATGGAATGGATCTCTCTGACCCTGTCGATACACATTGGAGGATCGAATTGAACCTGGACGCGGATTCTCATGGGGATTCATTAGACCAAACTCGATTTAGAGGAATGGTTGGCTCCCTAATGTACCTTACAGCCAGTAGACCAGACCTTGTATTCGTTGTGTGCATGTGTGCTAGATATCAGGCTAAGCCTACCAAAAAGCACCTTGAAGCAATCAAACGTAACTTTCGGTACTAAAAGGAACCATTTAACATGGGTCTTGGGTATCCGAAGGACAATGCTATGTCACTAACAGCTTATGCAGATGCGGATCATGCGGGATGTCAGGATTCGAGAAGAAGTACGTCGGGAAGTGCTCAGTTTCTTGGAGATAGATTGGTTAGCTGGTCATCAAAGAAGCAAAGAAGCACGGCCATCTCAACAACAGAGGCGGAATTACATTTGCAAATGTCTGGATGCTGTGCCCTCAAATCCTTGGAAGAGAACTCACTAAAATAGTACTACCGGCTTTCGTTCAATAAGATTCCTCTGTACTGTGATAACAAAAGTGCCATTGCTTTAAGCTGCAACAATGTCCAGCACTCACGATCTAAGCACATCGACAGACGACACCATTTCATTCGATGAAGCAAGTAGAAAAGTGAGTGGATGAACTCTACTTTCGTGGAAACAAACTATCACTGGACAGATATCCTCCCAAAAGGCTTTACCAAGAGAGCCTTTTGAATTTCTAAACTACCCAAGACTTGGGAAGAAGAATTTGATCCCCTGAAACCCCCAAACGCCTTCAAGAAGAGATGAAGTAGTAAAATGAAGTGTCCTTATGTTTCCTTTGTACACAAGTACATAAAATAGACTTGGTAAATTATTTTAAGTCATTTGGAATTAAAAAAATGGTTGCAATGACTTCAAATTGCAACCCGGTTCTCTTTGAAGGAAAGAATTATCGTCGAAAGGACAACTGTTCCTAATCACGGGTAATTACTTTTACTCGGGGCATGGATTACCTTTAAATCCATGCCATTTGGGATTAAATGTACGTTTCAGTGCATTTACTTAATTCGGATAAAGTAATTTTCATCCGACGTGATTACTATATATTATATTACTTGACCAGTCTTTCGGGACGAATCAGTTTTTGGCGCCGCTGCCGGGGAGCATTAATATGTTCCAAACACGGCTTGTGAATAATAGGCACACTTTTCTCCCAATTTTATAACATATTTAAATCAAGTGATATCCAAAATGTCAAAATGTCTGGGTGCCGATTGGAAAGTGTAACCGGGTCTTGGAGAGACAAAAAAAGCTAAGGAACCAAATCTTCAGAGCTCTCACTGCATCAGCTGATGTTCCCTCTAGCGTAATAGAGACAACTGATACAACATCAACACTTCCACCACCACCACATCCACTACAAAAACCTACAGGTCATCAAGATATTTGGGAGAAAGTTAAAGATCAGAAATCTTGAATGCATCATTAGTGGAAGACTCAGAGATATTGGCTACCAACTAATCAAGAGAAGTGAATGATTAAGATCAATATCATCGGTAATGCAACATACATCTTGTACATTCTAACTTGTATGGAATTTGATGTTATGTGTCAGTGTATGAATCTTTCATGAGTTTTTCAATAAAAAATAAATAAATAAATTTTACCTTATTACCAAAATCTAAAT
This sequence comes from Tanacetum coccineum, assembly GCA_026074375.1. Classification (NCBI taxonomy): domain Eukaryota; kingdom Viridiplantae; phylum Streptophyta; class Magnoliopsida; order Asterales; family Asteraceae; genus Tanacetum; species Tanacetum coccineum. The sequence goes on from BQNB010044034.1 coordinate 44,042, forward strand.
TTGGTGTAAAAATAAGCTAAAAATACTAAAGAAAAAATTATATTTTACTTAATTTTTCCCGCCAAAAAGTGTCGCTAAAAAGGTGTCGACTGAAAAAAAATTACCCTTTTACCAAAATTTGAATTTGATGTAAAAATAAGTTAGAAATGCTATATAAAAAATTACATATTACACAACTTTTCCCGTAAAAAAAGTGTCGCTAATAAGGGTGTCGTCTGCTGCGTTAGGTGTTGAGCAAACCGCCTTGAAATTTTGACCAAACCGCCGTGTCAATTAAATACTCAACCCGCTGCAATTTCTTGCAACTCGCTGCCTAAGATGAAATTCACCAAACCGCCGTGACTTAGTAACTCGCCGTCTGTTTAGTTAACTCGCCGCCACATTAATTTAGCAAACCGCCGTGTGTTTTATTCAAGCAACTCGCCGTGTATTTTTAAATTGGCCAGAGTGACGTTTATTTTTGGCAATATAATAAGCAAGTCGCCGTGAACCTGTAAGTAACTCGCTGCCAAAATAAGTAACCCGTCGCCAAATAAATTAATTATTTAAGCAACTCGCCGTTGACCTAGTCAAACCTCCGTTGACTTTTTTCCTAAAAACGTAGATCTTGTCCATATGCTTCCAAACCGCCGGCTAGAGATATAATTAAATAAGCAACTCTCCACCAAGAACACTAGGACGATTTGAGCAAAATAATCCCAACTTAGCTTTCTAGCCATAAATTAGATTAGGCATGGGTGAACATTAATTGGTGTGAAATAAAAACAAAAAACAAATAGTTTCCTAAGTTTACAATCTCCCTGTCACTGCTCGCATTCAAATCCCATTAGGTAAAAATGAGGGTCAAGAGTCAAGGGGTGTTTATAATACACGAGTTAATGCGTATGAGATGTAATGTATTGCCTCGGTCCAGAGTTTTTGTTACTTTTGGTCTCGGTCCGGTCTGGTCCGGCTCGGTCTGACCAAAAAACCGATGATTATGCCGTGTAGGACCGGACCGAAGACCGACCCGGACCAGACCAACCCGGACCGGACCGTACCATTTCGGTCCGATCCTCGGTCCGGCATTTTGGACAAACTCGGTCCTCGGTC
>BQNB010044035.1:14447-45133 GCA_026074375.1 Tanacetum coccineum
GACTACCGTTTATTTTTAGGTTTCAATTACAAGTTTTATAATTACTAAAAATACCTATACAATTGTATTGAAAAAAAAATTAAATACCAAGTGACACACTTTGCATCATGATATCTTATGCATATTAAAACTTTTTTTTATAAATTTAAATTCATTATGTAGCGCTCATCAAAGACTACACAAATAAGCAAACAAAAATATTTTTAAAAAAATAAACGCTATGCAAATTTATGCACAAAGTTAGGCTGAATCAAGATTTTCAAAAAAATTATCAGCCAAACAAATAGGTAACAAAACCCTAAAACAAAGGATGAATTTTTATTTTTTTTAAATCGCTACAACGAGGGCGCGATCTACTTTATTTATTTATTTATTTTTCCTAAATCTATGTAACAAATCAAAGTGTGACACGTGTCCTTTTTGTAGATCGCTACAACTTTGTAGCGATTTCGTGGGTTATTTTGGAAAAAATATTTACGTAGGTCTCTGCAAGAAAAAAGTTTTTCAAATAGGTTATTCATGTAATTTTCGCTAATTTAAAAGGTGATCACTATAAGGAAATTGTCTTATTGTCTTTTAATAACACATAAAAAAGGTGTCACAAAAAGTATAGAAAAGTGTCACAAGAACTTTTATGTACTTCTCTCTCACACTAAAAAAATATAGAAAAGTGTCATCGAATTTTTTTTGAGCAACACTTTTTTGTCATTAGAGCATGTCTTACTAGGGGTGAGAAAAAAAACTGAAAAAATCGAAACCGACTGAAAACCGAAAAACCGAACCGAAAAAAACCAAAACCGAACTAGAAACCGGCGGTGTGTCATGAATACACTCAATATAGTTTCAACCTAGAAGGTAATCAAGACATCATCTTTAGATTGAGATGAATCCTATTAGGTCTTGATTAAAGTTCTAAATTTGTTAATATCTTATGAAGCATATTATTAACAAGCTAGAGATAAGAACTGAAAAATGCATTTTGTTGTCCCATTTAAGTACAATTTATTGTTGCTTAAATACTTAGTATTTAGAGAATTTTCTCTACTTACAAAAGTAAGTGGGAGCACTTAAAAATCTTGAAGATATTCAAGAACAAAATACACAACCTTCTAAATCCACTTGCTAATGTTCACACTAGGTTTAACATGGAAAATGTTGAGCCAAAGTATATAAGAACTACAACATTCATAAATCGACAAGGATGCCCTATCACTTGATTGATAGTGTAATTTCAATGCTGAGGTAATATTAAATTAGAGATCATTTCAAACTTGCTATATTGCTATGATACATTATCACATCTTGAATCGGTAGAAAGGTCTTAGACATTAGGAATGTTATAGAAGCAGTCCTTTAAAAGCCATACTCAAGTTTTAGAGCTTGATTGATCTTTACACAAAGAGTAAAACTTGTGAGGTTAGAATGAGTTTCTTTTGAAGAAAGGCTAATAAAGGACAAAATTGTTTAAATATTAACTGTCTGTCTGATGATAAGTATTTGGACTTACTCAAGCAATTGACTATGTTGAAATCTCTTTATTCTGCAAGTATTAATTATATTAAAGATAACTAATTGTCATATTGATTTCTTGAATCTTTAAAAGGTCAAAATTAAGGTCATAACTCTTCCATGGATGATTACCTTGGCGAGGACGACGTTTTGTGTAATCCATAAAGGGATTATGAGGTCTTATATTTGAAATATGGCAATTCAATATTTAAGGTCTCTTTCCTTAATGATTACATTGCCTGAGGACTGAGGTTGTGTAATCAAAAGGGGTTCAAAATTCTTTATATAGAATACAAGACTAAAGAATCCAACGTGTGGATCGGATCATTTCATCTAGGAGCTGTGATCTTAAGTTTAATCACAATATGATTTCTGATTAAATTAAGATACTCGTGAGGTTAATCTAACACTTGTGTAGGTAGCACCATGTTGATTTTCTTAAATCATATGTTGTTTGACATTATCGAAAAGTATCATCCGCATTAAGCTGGATATTAATCCTTAAGATTGGATGAAACTTCTCTTGAGAAAATTTAGGATAAAACAAACGACCCCTTGGAATAAATGTTTATTAAGATAAATGTATGCGAATTTAAGTCAAACACAATGTAATTATGTCATGGAAGCATTCTTAAATGGATATATTTCACTTGAGATAATTTAGTTACATGGTTGGATAACCTTGGGATTTTTTTTTAAATAAGGTTCATCATGTACTATAATTATATTGTGTTTGATGACTGTGTCTGTTTCTTTTCGCACGATAGCAAGACGCAGCTAAACTACAACAGTATTAATGAGATGTGATTACATGACTGTTAAAAACTAATGTTTACGAATTATAAAGCATAGCGTTGTATGTTGTCAAACTCATGCTAGTGGTTCTAATCAATTCTTGTTTGAAAAATGGATTCATCTTTTATGATAAATTACTAACTAGATATAATATATTTATTAATAATAATGTAAAATCATTGTATTATAATATTTTAAAATTAAGAATAAATAATAATGTATGATTATAACAAATTTATTCATAAATAATAAAAAATTTTTATTAATGTAATGCATATGAAATTATAATTATATGATTTAATTAAATTTTAAAATAAATTATAAATTTTTATTGAATATATTAAATGAATGAATTAAATAATGGATTTGTTTTTTTTTTTTTTCTATTTTTTTAAATTATGAATATTTTTTAAATTGATAATTATATAAAAAAAATAATTATTTGTTTATCTAAAATGTATATATATTAAATATATAATAACTATAATATATAATATAAAATGTAATAATAATATTAAAATATAATATTAAAATGATAATAAAATTTTAATAAATTAATTATAAAATATATAATATTATTTATGATATAATTTTTTGAAAATGTTTTAATGAATTATTAATTTATTTCTTGAATTATTATTTATAATTATATTTATGTTTATATTAAATATGAAATATATTAATAAATGATGTATATTATATAATGATAAAAATTTTTTAAAAATGAATATTTATTTAATATAATATATATTCAAAAACTTATAATATTATATTAATGATATGTATATGTATTTAATAAATTTAATATTATGAAATAATTTGATATGAAAGAATAATGTTACTTTGTTGTGAATTTATTTTAAATATTATGACAATTTTATTAAATATTTTTATTAATAATAATTTTTTTGGGATTAAATGGATTGAATAATGTGGATATGATATATGAAATTTTAAAATGATATTATAATATTTATTATTATGATTTTTAAAACTAATAAAAATGAAAAATATTGATAATATTTAATAATTTTGAATGTAAATTATTGAATAAAAATATATGAAATTAGAATAGTGTAATTTATTCAATATTGAATATTATTTAAATAATTCTTATATTATAATATTTATTTTAAAATATATGATTATTCTATGAATAAATATATGTTTTAATATATGTAATGTTTAATATAAATAATAAAAAATTAAATTTGTATGAATGATATGAATGCATATTTTAATATAATTAAATTATGAATATTATTATTTTATAATATTTATATATATTATTGTTATAAACATTAAATAAAAATGATGTATGAAATAATTGGATATGTTTATGAATAAAATTAATTATGTATATATTATTTATTTAATGAAAAATAATAATATTTGAATGATTTAATGAAATATATAAAATATGATTACTGATTATATGTTTATTAGATTGAATAAATAATAAAATTTAAAATATTTAAAATATATTATATTATATATAATAATAATTAATTAAAAATAAATTATTGATTATTAAAATGAAAATTTTAAATTATATTTAATTATATATCAATATAAAATATCTTAATTTTATAATATAATTGATAATAATATTACTAATATATATAAAAGATATTATTTTATTGTAAATTAATATTTATTGATAAAATAAATTATTTAAAAATTAATGATTATTTTATTATTTTATTTATGAAATATTTGTTTTTATAAATAAATATTAAAAAATATATAATATATTAATTATTTATTGTTATATTGAATATTGATTATATTATATATGATAAATTTATAATTATTATTATATTAAATATATGTATATTAAATATTATAATGAATTTTTATTATTATGTGATTTATATATTAATTATAATAATATTGATTTATATTATATATATTTTAATATTATGAATGATATTATAATATATATATAATATTTAATTGAATAAATTTGAATGTTATATTTTATATAATATAAATAATTATTACTAAAATATGCCATAATTATTTTTTTATTAATTAAAGTAATATATTATTCATATTCTAATTATAATTTAATATATAATTAAAAAATATTAAAATATAATGTTTTATGTATATATTATGTATAATATTTATTATATTTTAAAAGCTACAATAATATTAAATTAATATTCATGTTGTGTATTATTAAATGTTCTGATAATATATTTATATGATAATATATATGAATGAATAAATATAGTATATATTAATATATTATATTAATATATAATTAATTAAAAAAATTATGACAAATAAATATGATGTATAAATTATATATAAATTATACATATTTATTAATGATATTGAAAAAATATATGACATAAATATTTACAAATTTTGTAATGATGATTAATACATGATATAAATATTAATTAATATTATATTTGATACATTGAAATAAAACAATATGTTTTGTAATAGATGTACATTAGAAAATATTTATTAATATGAAATTATTATATAATTATATTTAATATAAATTTGTATAATATTTACTAATGGTATTAAATTATAAATATATTTTTATATATTTATATAATTTAATAAAATTATATTAATTTAATGATATAATTTGATTATAATTGAAATGAAAATAATATAAATTTAAAATAAATTATTAATTTTAAATTATATTATTATAGAATTGTATTTGATTGAAATGTAATATATGATATTATATATGTAATGATATAATTGTCAATATAATGATTCATATGATATTTTAATTGTAATAAATTATGTAAACTTTTATATTAATGTTTAAATCAATTTATTTGTTAATGATATAATTTAAATATAATTGAATATAAAATATAATTATAATTGAATATAATGATAATAAAATAATTAACATATTTAATTAATTTAATTAATAAATGATAATTTTAAATAATGATATATATGATAAATTCATTTATATTTTTAATAAAAATATTGGATGGAATTTTAAAAATGAATTATAATAATTAATAATATACTTTCATATGTAAATGTTATACTATAAAATAATAAAAATAATATTTTATATGTATATTATAAAATATAAAAATATATTAAATCATATTTATATTGTATTTTAATAAATAATTAATAATATATTATGAATTTATATAAATATTATGATGATGTTATATATTTTATTATATTTAAATGTAAATTTTGAATATTATGATATTAATAATATGATAAATTTTAAATAAATAAAATATAAAATATAATTAAAAATGTTTATGATTAGAAATATTTAAAATATAATATATAAATGAAAAAAATTAATATAAATATGATTTTATTTATTATGGAGATTAATTTGATAAATTATAATTATGTCCATAATTGGAATATATTATAATTTTAAATATAAAAATTATATATAAATTTTTTTTTTTTATAAATTATGACTTAAATTTTTTATGAATAAATTAAATTTGTTTATGAAAATAAATTTAATAAATTTTATTTGATGATTATTTACTGCATGTTATTTATATTATTTAAATTATATTTTATATGATATTATATTTAAAATAAATAAAATGTTGTAATATATGGTTGAGAAATAATAATATAAATAAAATTAATTATAAATATATATGATATTGGAAAATTAAATTAATTATAAAATATGATATTGTAAATAATATGATTTAATAAAATATATAAATTTTAATATTTTTTTAATATGATTAAAAATGAATAAAATAATGATGTATTATTTAAAATAGATGATAAATCTATAGTATTTTATTATAAATATATATATAATTATTTAATATTATAATTATTTATATTAACATATATAATTTTATATAAAATATTGTATATATGACAAATATGATATTTGTATATAATAATTTATCTATATTTGTATTAAATTAAATAAAATATAATAAATATTATTGAAATAATATTAATTTAATTAAAAATTATATGATAAATATATTGATGATAAATTATCAAAAAATAAATAAAAATTATTTAAGTTTTAATATATATTCTCATAATAAATTAATAATATTTACTATATTATATTAAATTGATATGATGGTATATATTATGTAATTTAAATAATTAAATTAAAATAAAATTTAATAATATAATAATTAATAAATAATATTAAATTATTATTATATATGTATCTAATAAATAATTTGATTTCATGAATATATATAATAATGTATGGCTATCAATTATAATAATGTATATAATGAATTAAAATTAATATTAAAGGAAATTATAATATATGAATATATTATTATATGTATTATATGACATTAAATTATTAATTAATTATATATAATCATTTATAATAAAATATTTAAATATTTTTATATTATATATAAATTTTTATTTAAATATTATAATATAATAATATTGTAAATATTTTATATATATTAAATATTATAAAAATTATATAAAATAAATTTTATAATAAACATATGATTTTTTAGTTTTATATTAATTGAATATGGAATATTTTAATTATGTAAAAATATTTAATCAATATATTATTGTATACTATAAAATATAAAAATATTTAAATTTAATATTAATATTCTTAATTAATGACTATTTTATGTAATTATGCTGATTATATTTTTTTAATATAAATTTCTTGTTATAATATAAAATATGAATAGTATATATGTAATATTGATTTAATAATTAATTGATGATAAAGAAATAATAATAAATAATTGATAATGATGTCTTAATGGAAATGTAAATGATATAAAATTATTTATATATAATAAATTATGAATTTATTAATTTAATAAATATCTTATATTAATATTAAATTGAAATGATAAATAATAATAATTGATAAAATAATTTGATGTATGATTATTTATAATTATAATGTCATTTATTAATTTTAAATTATGATATGATGAAATTAATTAAAAATTTTAATATTGTATGAAAATTAATTATTATATAAATATGTATGGTAATTATAAAATAATATTGTTATATAAAATACAAATTAATAATTAATTAATTTAAAATATTTCTATAATTTATTATTATATATGATTAAAAATTAAAAATGTATTAATTTATATCTTAAAAATATATTTTATTATATTAATAAATTATTTATTACAATGATATAATATATGTAAAATAATGAATTAATTTATGATGAATTATAAATAATATTTTTAATGAAAATGTTATAATATTTGGATTATTATTAAAACAGTAAAATGTAAATGATGATGGAATGTTAATTATATATGATTTTACAATGTTTATATATTTTAATTAAAATTATATTAATGATTGTTGATTTAATTTAGTATTATTTTGTTTTTATTTTTTTTAATATATGATAAATTGATATTTATAATATTAATAATAATTAATTTTTAAAATGTATGTTTTATTTTATTAAAATATAATTGTATTGTTGATAATTTTTTAAATATGATATTGAAAAATATTATGTTAAAATGATATATTTATAATTATTTTATGTAATTTTATTAAAAATATTTAATTGATATAAATATATATTAATAAATAAAAAAATTGATTTTATATTAAAATATAATATTAAAAGAATTTATTTTATTTATTTTATTTGATTGATGATAATATAAATATAAATTTAATGTAATTTTGATATTAAGTAATGTTATTGTGTTATATTTTAATTTCATATTATTGAAATATGATGATTACTAATTCTTGAATGTACATATTTATGTAAAATTTAAAATAAAATTGAATAAAAATGATAATATCATTGAAAATGTTGATGAATAAATTATGATAATTATATTAATTAATAATTTAAATAACTAAAAATATAAACTTGTGTGGAATTTAATTTTTTGAGAATTATGAAAAATTTATATTAATGCATTTGAATATATATTATATTTATGATATTAATTATATTTATGGATATTAAAATTTTTATGATTATGAATAAAATTGATGATAATATTATGAAATATTAATTATATATTGTTGTTAATAATATATATATAATAATTTTTTTGTAATTAAATATATTTATAAATTATGAATATTAATATCTTTTATGAATTTTATGTTATGAAAACTTTAATTATAATTGGACCAAATTTTAATAAATATATAATATAATTTATATTGAATATATAAAATAAATAATATTATCAATTGTAAATTTAATTTGTAATATTATGTAAATTAATTTATATTTATTATATTTTGTATGTAAATTAAATATGAATTTGAAGAATGTTATATTGACTATATTAATATTTAATGTATAAATAAATTTAATAATAAAAATGATAATTTTTTAATATTTATAATTATAATTAATAATTTAACAATTTGAATATAATTATATAATATTATAATTAAATACAATATATATATTTTTAATTATTATGAATGAATTTTATGATAATAATAAAATCTATAAATATTTGATAAAAAATTTATATTAATAAATTTATTATATATATTTATATGAGATATTTTTTATGAGAATGTTATATTAATTATATTTGAATGATATGTTGTTAAATTAATAATAACAATATTAAAATTTATATATTTATATATTATAGAATAATTTGAAATATGTAATATATTAATATATTATAAAATTTATAATGATTAATTAAAATATTATAATATTAAATATATTTTGATATGTCTTAATAATAATTTATGAAATATTATATATTAACTGATTTAAAAATGAAATGTATATTTATAAATTTTAATAATTTTAATTTAACATTTGCATAATAATAAATAATTGATATTAATGGTAATTAATTGATGAATATATTAATAAAATAAATTATTTTTTTTTTTTTTTTATAATTAAAATTTATATGAATGATTATATATAATATAATTTTAATTTTATTTGATGAATTTTAATATTATATGATAATTGTTTGTAATTGTTTGAATTGAATATTTATAATGTTGATTTTATTTATATGCTAATATGAATATTAAATATATATTTATTATCAATTTTGAATTGTATAATTTATATAATGATGAAAATATATTAAAATTATTTAAAAAATTTTTGGTATGTATTAATTTATATTTTTTTTTTATATGTTAAAATTTGATATTATGGTATGTAATATATTTTATGGAATTATTGATATGTATTTATGAATTTAATACAAAATGAAATTAAATATAAATAAAATATATAATTGAATGATTATGTTTTTTTATATTTTTATTATGTATAAATATTTAATAATGAACTTAATGTTATAATATATTAAATAATATGATATAAATATTATGTAATTATCATGATATTATTATTAAAATTTTAATTTGGTAATTATTATTTAAATGCTAATTTTGAATGTATTAAATTAAATATTTTGATAATATGAATTTAATAAATTGGAATAATAATTTTTAAAATTATATAATAAAATAATTGATTTGTATAAATTAATAATTAGTTATAAATTCTAAATGTAAAAATCAAATATTAGTAAAAAAATTATGATTATGATAATTATATTTATAATCAAATTATGATTTTAAAATTATAATATGTATGTTTAATTTGATAAATGAAAATTAATATATATTTATATATTACTAATAATGTTTGTATTAAATTATTTTTGATATTTAATATTTAATATTAATATATTTATATAATTTGGTCTTAATAATTATATTAATAATTTATTGATATATTATAATCTGATAATTAATAATGAAAAATATTTATATTATTTATAAAAATTATTAACAATTAATAATATGATTAAATTTAATTATTTATATATTGATATAATAAAAATTGTATGTAAATAAATTGTTATATTGTAATATTTTATTTTTTTTAAATTAATTATATATGTATTATTATAATAAAATTATAATAATAAAATGTTTTTGTTTTTTTTTTATTGAAATATGTAATATTTTATAAAATATAAAATATGGTATAGATTATTTTATAATAATTTATAATAAATATAATTTAAATATACACATAATTTTTTTTAATTAAATAAATTATAAATATATTATAATAATATTAAATAATTATAATATTTGTATATATTTGAATATTATTACTGAAATGATGAATTATCAATGATATGATGTATTTGATTTGGATCTAAATAATTACACTTATAGTTGAAATTATTAATTTTTGTTATTAAAACTTTAAAATTTTTTTTATGTATAATATGATTAAATATTAAATATTTTGTTGATAATTTTATAATTGGAATAAATTAATAACTATTTATTATATTTATTATAAATAAAATGAATATTAAATATTGAATATAAATTAATTTATTAAATATAATATATTATTGTAATTATATTATATTGAATATATTTAATGACAATATGTTATAATATTTTATAAATACTATTAAATAATTATGTATATAAATTATTAAATAAAATGTCATTATTATATTTATTTAAATTGAAATAATTGGAATATTATGGTAAAAAATGATATAATTAATATATATTTTTAAATTTATGTTATATATTTATGTTCATTATATATGAAAATAATATTGACTAATTGAAATATTGTATAATTATCTTGATTGTAATTTTATATATGTGTAAATGATGAATTTATATTTTAATATGTTATAAAATTGAATCTATTATATCTTATTCAATAAATGAATGATATAAAATTATTTAAAAAAATATTATTTATTTGTATAATATTATGATTCTGAATGATTTATGTGAATATATTAATTAAATATTGATAAAATATATATAATGTTAATTATTTTTATGAATTGAAATTTGAATAACTTTATAAAATTATTTATTATCTATTATTTATAAATGCATAAAATTTGTTAAATAAATTTGTTATATTTATATTATAAAAAAAATATTATAATGATATTTAATATTATTCAAATTTAATTAATAATGAATTATTATTTATTATGAATATTAATAATTTTTAACTAATATTGAATAATATATAATTTGTATATATGTATATAATAAAATAAATATATTGAAATATGATGATGGTAAATATTTTGAAATATAATTATATTAAAAATTATTTAAATAAAATTAAATATGAAAAATAAATTGATTATAAAATGTAATAACATTGTATATGATTGTAATTAATAAAACATAAATATATTAAAAATATATATAAAATGATAATTATTATAATTATATTATTTAAAACCTTAAAATATTTATATGGATTTAATATATTATATTTTAAAATATAATTTATTATATGATTATTAAAAAATTATATAATAAAATTATAATATATGGAATAATCTTTATGGTTATAATATGTAAATATATTATTTTAATATTTATTGTTATAAATAAAAGTTGTTGAATATGATGTAATATGAATTATATGAATTATAAAAAAATATATATGATTTTATTAAAATGTATTATTGATATGATTGTATGAATATAAATTATTATATATTATAAATTACATATTAATATTGAATTATATATGAAATTACATTATTATAATAATTTTTTATAATTAAAATTATTATTGTGAATATAATAATTAAATTAATATATATTCAAATATTAATATATAATTATAATATAAATGGAATAATGAAATAATAATTTATCCATTTATAATTTTATAAAAATATTATTGTGGAAAATATATAATATAATGATTTTATGTAAAAATTAATGAATTTTTTTGTTTTAATTATAATTTAATAAGTATTATATTAATGAATTGATAATTAAAATTATGATGTTTATATTATTTATATAATATATGGAATGATGAACTTTTATATAATACTTATAAAAACAAAAGATTTAAATATTTCTTAAATTAATTATAATTAAAAATATTTAAATAAAAATTTTAAATATTAAATTTTAATAAAATTAATAAAAAATATATATTTATAATTATTTGTTTTTTTTTTTTTTTTTTTAATATATCTATGGATTTAAAAATTATTTAATATAATTATAAAATTGAAATAATGAAAAATATAATATTAAATAACTTATGTATAATATAAAGATTTATAATATACTTTATATATATGGAAATTAAATAATATAAATAAAATGATCTGTTGTATATATATTATTATTATTGAAATATATATATAAATGATCAGCTAAGAGCTTTGGTTCCGCTCCTAGTAAGCATATTTTATTCGTCTTTATTATTTTCTGCTTTTCTTTTTGAGTAACCCATTAAAGAATAAGAATACTTTACATTTTAAGAAAACTGTAAAGTATGGACTGTCTAAGATAGTATGTTGTATAACTCAAATACCCTTATAAAAGGTTACTATACCTTGTCCCATACTGTGACATTTGCCCAATAGTATGCACTTGTGCAACAATAAGACACTCATCTTATTATTCAAATCTTTCACAATTATGTGAATTTGAAACAAGTATTCGGAAAGTTTACTCAGATGACTATTTAGTTTTCTTGCAAAAGAAAAGTTGAGAATGTTGGAAACATTAGACTTCAACGTACTAAACTAGTCTCATGCATATCTGTTTTATTAGTATTTGGATAATTGGGATTGTAAGACAATATTTACTTTCTGATGAATAAAGATACTTGGTATTTGTTCTTCATTCATATAAAAATTGTTATCCTATATTTGCATGTTTAATCCAGGAATGATTTCATATCATTCTAAATATGTCCATTGTCGGTTAACAATATGGGAATATTGTTATGTAAGGCAAATATGAGTGTTGGTTATATTCCGTGAATATATGGATTTGTTCCCACCAAACTCATATGTATTCACAAGGGATGCATATTGGATACCCCAACCTTCGAGCATTTACTTTTGGATCCCTTGTCATGAGTAAAAATTGAAAAGGGTTTAATATCGTCCTTAGACTGAGTTGCAAGCAAGTTCTGTATGTGTGGATATACTCTCTTTGATTTTATTAGTCAACGTTATCCTGAAATATGGTGAAGTCATAAAGGCTATTTTTTGGGGTGTATGTGAAAAGCAGCCATCCACGACACTTGCAGTCAATAAAGAATTTGTTCCTCCACTTGATATGTGTAAAAAGATACCATTGGGCCCTCTCTAAAATTGATCAGATAATTGTGTGGCCGCGCTTAAAGTATAATTCAAGATGATTCTTGATTACATTTGGTATATCTGAATTATTTCTATAACGAGAAACAATATGTTAAAACATATTATGGTATGACTAAGGCATCCATATTCCATGGTTTAAACGGTATCTATAACAAAGGGGATGATTTATAAAAGCAAGGAAACTTATAACCATAAAATAGCTAAAGGGGGGGGGGGGGGGGGATGATTTTTGAAACTCTTATCTCATAATATTCCTAATGTAAAAATAATTGTGTGGGTTGCTAGACTTTGCCAATTATAGGTATAAGTGTTAAGTGCTACTCCAACTCCCAAGTGGGAGCTGTTGGATTATGGTAGTCGGATAGCACGTATATGTTACGAATATGTGAGCCTATTGGGGGCACACACGTTAAGACACGAAGAGTACGTTTATTAAATACTTAATATTTATTTATTTATTATTTAGGATTTAATATGCTTCACGTTGATAATTTAAATAACCGTTATATATTATAACGTAACGACTATTTAAATATGAACCGAAGGGAATAAAATTGGCAAAACCCGAACCTTGTGGGTGTCACTTGTTGACCAACCCATATAGCTTCTAGAAGGGGGTTTTGAAATAAATTTTAGAGACAAGGGATAAGTATTGTATTGTGATAAGAATTATGAGGGTATCCTAGTTTATCTACAACTAGGGTTAGAGGGCTATATAAACACCCCTCTCCTACTCATTCGATTGATTGATATACGATACAAAATCATTCATCACACATCGACACATTAATATATCCCTAAACCAAAACTTTTAGTTCCGCTTTATTCCCACTCACAAACAATATATAACATACAGTAACTAGAATGTATATATTGTTTTTCTATTCATCCATGCGATGCGAGATGCGAATACAGAATCAACAAGATATAGTGTGTGTGCATACAATACTTACGGATGCATGTATTTAGCATGCATACAATAGTTGACTATGTATCCACTTTTCACATTTATCTCATTGGTGTACTGATTCAAACGCTTACAAGGTTTGAATCGGTTTTTCGGTTTTCGGTTTTTATTTGTTCTCCAAGTCGACAACTATTAAAGCCGACTTACGGTTTTCGGTTCAAGTAATGAAGCATACACCATCGGTATTTGGAGCTCGTGAAGTTACGACTAGCATTGTTGCGTACTTGTTCGACGTGTTGTGTGAGCAACCGTAGAGGTGATTGTTTTAGTCACTTACTTGTTTCTTGATCAATTGGCTAAGAGGTACGCGTTTTCTATTTACTTCTTATTATGTGTTAACCTATATGTTATTACTAGATCCATCCGCTGCGTACTCGTAAGCTAATGGTTACCTAGATTTTTAAATCCCAACACAAAGAAGACATGGAATCAGTTCAAGAAAGTAAAACTTGGATCTCTGATTATGGGAACTTGCTTCAAGTTGGTGGCGATGATTACCAAAAACATCCTGATTATGATACTATCGTCTCAGGAAATACTTATGTGTATGAAGAGAAGCCCGATGAAGAAAAGTTGAACCCCACACATCTCCGGACTCGAATAAGGTCTAGAAACATCATGGATAGAACATTAAGTGTGGATGGTCTATTTGCATTATGAGTAAGGAAGTTAGCATTTCTGTAAACCAAAATGACACTAGACTCACTTTTGTGACATATTGCTAAAAGTTCCTCATCAAATCATGTTTGCCGATTTTACTCATGTGCACCCATTGCATACATATTTCTCACATATTATTCATTTTGTTTAATGTAAGGAAACATATACATTTAACTAGCTTCATGACCTTGATGGGCGGATGAGCTTCATGTGATATTTTGTTTATTATTTATAACTGATTAGCAAAAGTAGTTAAATATGACAAGTATTGTAATCATACAAATATTTGATTTGTGATAAAAAACACAAAATAAAACAAAATTGAAAAAGACACCATATTTGATTTTTTAATAAATACAACAATAGGATTTTTATTCATGTTAAATTAGCTTGATGGGTAACATTTCATTTCCCCATTGGTTGCCATCATTCTATTATTAGTTTCTAGTATGCTACACGATACATGAAAACTGACATATAATCTAATCGAATTTGCTATACAAGCAGGGCTAATTAATAATATGATTATCTCATAAGCCTTCATATGAATAATGATGTACAAAATAAAATGTAGACAACAAAGAAAGGGTTTTAACCAATTTACATAGGAATAGGTAAAGTTGGCTGCAATATTTGTTGCTAAAACATAAACAGGTCGAACGTTCAAACGTTTCCCAAAATATACCGAAGCATTTACAGCCTCTTAAATTGATTTGTTAAAAAAAGTTGGATCCTATTATTATTATAGTTCTTTTTAGTCACATGTAAAATATTAGTTATTCATAAACTCAAAATAGGTGTTGGCATGTCAACTTAACCAAACTTGACCCGGTAAAACTTGACATGCTATACAATTCATCCAACCTATTGAATCCAACAATTGAACACAGGGATGGGTGTTTAATCCATCAGCAAGAATATAATACGTATTTAGTAAATCTAGCTCATCACTTCACGAATTTCTTGCTCCAATAGCTTGGAAGCAGCAGCTGAAGTCCTGTACTACTTCTATACTGAATTCATTTTCTCTCTCAACCAATTTGCGAGTATCTGACATATATTGGCTGCGTGAGTCTATAAACGAAGCCCATCTTTTCTCAAACGTTTCTTCATAGCGTGTTACTTCACGGGCATTATTTGATTGAAAGCATGCAACGTATTCCCCAAAAAAATTCTACACGATAATATTTTTAACAGAACATGAACCGTAAAATACAATATGCAGAAGCATGGACATCACAGGTACATAATGAACTGGCATGGAAACTTTTAACCCGTTTAACCCAATTGAACTCTTGATATAATATAACCCAAATCTATCCAACTATAAATGAATTAAATTTTCACCTATAAGACTATGTTTATTCACAATCTCTCATAACCCAATCTTTCATTAAAATATTATTTTCTTACTCTTTTACATATACAACCAATACATACAACCAATTCTAACTTTTTTACCATTTATCAATAACACAACCAACATAAAATATAATATTTTTTTATATTTAATAAAAGAGTGTGAGAGAATAAAGTAAAAAAGTGTGTGAGAGAGAAATATGTGAAAGATAAAATATAATAAATGGAGGAATTTAATTAGATATATCATGTCACATGTTAGAGTTGGTATCATGATCTTGAAATCACCAACTGATCCAGTCGTTGCTTTCGATTGTTTCATTTTAATAAAATATTGTTCCTTTTTGTCCTTTACTCTCCCAATTGGTTGGATGATTTTACCGATAAACATAGTCTATTGGTCCTGACTTACATGATACATCACTTAAGGTGAAAGCACTGGCGGAACTATTAGAGTACATATTATATTGTATTTTTAGTGTAATCGGCCCATTGGCCCGAGCCCAATTTGTATAGCTTCTAAGGAAACTCATAGTCTAGAATGCTCCCTTGTATCCCATATGTAGGTTGGTTGTTATCAATAATAATCAAGCAAATCAATCATTTTTATATGGTATTCAGAGCAAAACCGATCATCTCTTAAACTTCTCTTTAAATAGTTGATCCTCACCCTAAAATATAACACCTCGTATTTTAGGTCATTGTATGACATTATGTAATTCATAATTTATTTTTAGGGTTTTACGCGTTTGCTCTTAAACCGTAAACGTTAAGTTAAATCGCGTAAACTGAAAATGATCATACAATGTAAACGGGCATTAAACGATTAAATATATACATCAAGCAAGTGTTATATGATTATTATGAGGATAATTAATAACTTTGTTCATCTTATTTTTATCGGCTACGTAAAAAGCTTACGTTTCATAATAAAATACGTTTAGGCATACCCGGAAGTTCTAAAACCTAACTACGCCTAAACAAATACCCACGATTATACCCAATACTCAAAATAACAAATATTACATCACATATATGTTATATATGCCGAAAATTACAAGAAATAACCAAGAGTTTTCAAGTTGTAAATAATATCTAGATAATATCTAGATATTTTATAAAGGTACTCTTACACCTTTACAACTTGTCATGTAAACTTTAACCTAGGGTTAGAAAGTAACCATGGTTAAGTTAGGGAGATATTTATACTATAAATACCCATGCATGCATGCACTCTTTCTTTCTTATATCCTTAACTATAAATCACTAAAACTCTCCCTTTATTTCACTCTCTAGCTCACGGCAACATATAGCCACCAAACATAATCCATAGTTTGATTTTCTAAGATTATACAAGCATATACACATCAATCCTAAGGTATTCTAAGGTGTTTGCAAGCATTGGTTCATCATTTGCAAGTAATAAGAAGAAAAAGGAAAGATTAGGGTTTTGGAAACCTAATCTAGGGTTATAAGCTTGAAAGCTTTGTTATTGAATCTAAACACGGGTTTAGAACTTATTTCACATCTCTTACATCATTACTAAGGTTTTCTTAAATCCTTTATAACTTCTTCTTTTCTTATGATTTTATGTTATTACATGTTAAATTTAACCATAATCACCACTAATGACTTTTGAATATGTAAAATGAGTTTTTATTTGAGTTTATCAATTTATACACTTATTCTTATGTTATATGATCCTATATATCATGGAAAATTAAAAATAAAAGTATGTTAACTTATTGATTAAGTATAAACATGTTTAGGTTAAATTAGGGTTTTATAATGTTTCTTAACATTCACAATGTGAAATAATGAAAGTAAAAGGGGTGTTAAACTTGTTACAATGAAATTTATAAGGACTAGGGATGAATTGAAACCTTTATTAATAAGTACCACATATGTAAAATATGTTTTTAAGAGGTTTTTTATAGTAAACTACTAGTTAATAATACATAAAAACAAGGTTTGTATAATTGAAAATACGTGAAAACTTGGGGCTGTCAATTTCGAATTTTGGACAGTAGGTTTTGAATATTTTTATAAAAATAATACGCCTCTTGGGGGGGGGAACGGGGGGGATTCATAAATGATAAGAAACTCGAAAAAACCGATCTATAACGAAAAAGATACGTTAAAAACGAGTTTACGACTATAAATACTTTTATAAAACTATTTTTATAAAAAGTTACTATTCATGGCAGTAGGTTTGAGTTTAAAACACCTAAAATATGATATAACTTTTGATTACGAGATCGTACAGCAAGGAATCGTTCAAAACGGAACTATAACGAGTAAATTACTGCTTTTTCGATAATTAAAGTTTATTAAAAGTAATTTTATAAACTTAACATGAAACACGTAAAAAGCACTAATCATCTGTGGATTTATTTTATAAAATATGAATAAATCTTTTTAATAACGAGAACGTACTCGAAAGGGAATACTAAAATCGGAGTTAGTTTAAAACGAATAAGTTATCGCGATTTACGAGTATACGCTAATTAAGGACGTAAAAATAAAAATGGGTATATAGCTTGTGATGAACAAGTAATTTTTATATTCAATCGCAGAATCTTAAAAAAAACTTGAAAATGTAAATTTTGGCATCACTAGTCTTACTAACGAAGACAGTGGAGTAAGAACGCGAGCCACGGCGTTTAAAACGACCAAGTTAGGTCATTTTTACGAAAAGTATATTTATAAACGTTTTCACTTTATAAATATTATTTTACTAAAACGATTAGTCGGTGATTATGCTATATAGAATATTGAGTGGTTATCAAAGTGCTATATTACTAGGGAGTTTCATAATGAGGCCTCTTCGGATGGCGTATCGATGAGTTGTTGGATTTACGATTTAAAGTGTCCTAAACTCCTCGTACGTCATGTCATGACCTCTTTATTTATGATAGCCCGAACGATAGTATGATGTAACAACTATAAGATTATATTCGATGTTAATTAAAGTACTCAGTACTTATACAGCCTTAATTTAAATAGGTTGCATTTATCGTCTTGTGTGACGTTTTATCTGAGATTAATTGAGCTATCTGTACTCAAGGTGAGTTCATAGCCCCACTTTTTACAGTTTTACTGATTTATTATTATTTGGGGTGAGAACATGCTTTGTTTTATAAATTGGACGCAAGTGTTGAAAGTATATTGATTATGTGTTGCCTAAGTAGCGATAACCCTCCTGAGCCCATTATTCATGAACTGTTAATTGCATAGATGTAGTTGTGAATTACATTATGTGAGCGCGAATGATATAAATAGATCTACTGGGATTAACCTCCCCGTTTGGGTGATTAGCTATCACTAGGAACGAACGTTGACCATGTCGGACTTGGATGTTGCGGGTTACAACATCTGTACGGGCAAAATAACTGCTAAAATAGCAAATATAGGTTGAGCTTCGGTGTCATGAGCTTAGTGCAACAATAATCTGGTTTTGTGATTGTTGGCATATGTTGTAAACATCACGTGAAAGTCTTGCGGTCCTGCATAATTTAAATACATTAACCTATGAATTCACCAACAATTTTGTTGACGTTTTAAGCAATGTTTTCAGGAGGTCATTAGGCACGAGATGCCAAGGATGCATTGGATTGTGTTTTGGATTGTACAGTTAAAGACTTAAGTGTATTATGTTTTGGGAAATCTATGTTGTCTTTTGTAATATGAAACAAAGAACAAGTAAAGCTATAAGCTTTTGTAATATGTCTTTTATTTAAATCCAATGTATCAATCTAAACGACTTTTGTGTCGTTCTTATATATATCTTGTGCTGTTGATCTTGAAGTAACATGCCCCGGATCCTTATTCCGCTGCGACCCATTTTGGGGGTGTTACACAATCCATATCCGATCATAAAATTATAATAGCCTCTCATGCTATCTCTTAGATTCACAATTTTCCAAACTTAGGTCTCTCTGTCTCAATCGGGTGTCAGGATACGATCCCGTCCTTGACGTAACGATAATTCTATCAGAATTTGCATTGCCAAATCTTTCTGGTTATTCAACCAACGGGACTAACCCTACGGGGTATACATCCTACACAATACGACTCATACTCTACCTTACCAATACTTACACACTTAAAAATCCACAAGTAAACCTTACTTGGTCAACAATCCCGACTCTACCCATCCTAGGAAGGCCGTTTCATAATCTAAACCACATCAGTTTATGCTTTAATCTATTCCAAATCAATCCTTCTCAACGGTGTCTTAAATCTCTCCTCACTTAGGTAGGTCAAGATACCTCTCAAAAGCTTACATAGTCAAAAATATGATCAGGTTTCCAAACTGATCATCACCACTCTCTCCAATACTCCCCCGTGACCATTCATGGTCTATTACCTTCCTACACTATCTTCTAACAAGATGGTATAATCGGTCAGACCGAATACATTTTGAGCTTACAGAATACACTAAATACATCGCACGCCACATCCTAATAAGGAAGTGGGTATCCGCTCTATCATGAGCAACCAATCCCAACGCACTCACACACGGGTAAAATTACGCTCTCAACTAACATGAAACAACACATAATACCGCTATCCATGAAGACCGAACAAAATTTCCTTCACTAATACGAAACCGTTTAAATACAAATCACCTAATAACTAGAATGATTCACAATAACCACCAATACAAAGAGAAACTTTTCTAATCATAACTGACACTAACCGATGCTACCCGGTTTAGTGATATACATAAAAATTACTAATCCAAACCTCATATACCTTACGCATATCCTCTGGGCTCTTGCCCTCTCCTTATACCGTCAACAACCTCAGCCAACTCTAATCAAGCACGTCTCTCCTCAGCAAGCTGTAACCGCAAATCCTAGTTCGCTCCCTGTATATCACTAATGGCATGCCACAGAGCTGCTCTCTGGGCATCCGTCTGACCTGCCCATGACTCTAGGGCTAACACTAGTCTCCATATCTCTCTAAATGTCACTGCGACCCTCTGATGCTCATACTCTAGACTCCTAAACCGGTACCTCTGGGAGAAAATCTCATCCCTAATCGCCCCTAACCTAGTAAATAACTCTCCTATGTCCCTATCGTACCTCTCAAACATAGCAGGTGATAGCTCCTCCAACTGTACTACATGATCACGAATCAATCCCCCTGTATCTCGACTTGAGCTCCCTGCTCGGTCAAAAATCCCTCAGTCTCAACTGCAGCAGGTGTAGCTATAGGAGATGATACAGTCAGTGGTGATGAAACGGGCGAAGGAACAACAAAAGGTGATGGATAAATAGGAAGTGAACCAGACGTCCACTTGGGTGAAGGTGGTGTCTATACATGTGGTGCTGGTGGTGGGTAAACAGGAACATCAATATAAACCATACCGTCCTCTGAGTCTGTCCATGTGCTGAGTGTGGGTTGTCTAGATGCCGACACCCTCTCAGGTCTCTCAGACTCTGGTGCAGATCCAGAACCCTGACCGACCTCAAATGTACTGTATACATCATCCTCCTCTAATGCTAACTCTTGGCGCCTCAATGCTCCATACCCAAGTCTTAAAGGCGTGCTCACAGCTGTCCCCCCCAACCAAAGCTGCCTGCTGCTGAACCCCAGGTACAACCTCCTCTTCCTCTTCCAAACCAAGTCCATCACTCTCTATAATATGACACTCGTCGTCTATACCATGACTCTCATCATCCATACCATGATTCTCATCATCTAAACCATAAATCTTATCATCCGTACCAGGGCCCTCTACCCTCACAGTAAGACCCTCGTCCCCCGTAGCAGGAGTCCTCACTCACACTGTCAGTATCTATACTCTCCTCTATCTCCTCATCCTCCTCATTATCATCCTCCTCACTATCCTCTAATAACTCAGACGTACCTCGATAACGCTTCCGTGAAGGAAGGTCTGGCGGCGACACAGATGGCGAACTCTCGTAATAAGACCAAAACCTCTTACGAAACGCGGACTCAGACATAGTTGTCACCTTTGCCATACTGGCAGAGAGGCCCGATGACATCGCATGTAGAACGCGCACAGCCATACGTGCAGTCCTGCAAAGAATGGGAACCAAAACGGGTGGTGTACTCTCAGATAGTGATGTAGGTGGTGCTATGGTGAGGGGTAACTCAGGTGTCTCAGTATCAATAGGGTCCTCGAAAGGCTCAGACTCAGTGTCAGTCCCATCTAAATAAGCCTGCCTAATGGCCTCATAGGGATCCTCAAGAAGTGGCACGGGCACTCGGGAGCTCTAAGCTCTGTCAGCCTGGGTGGAACTCTCCAGGTCAACAAGCACTGGGGTAGACATCCTGTGATAACACGATAAAAGGGTATAAGTATAAAATATTATTATCTAAATTATCAGCATCATTATGCTTACATATACAAATCATTATAGCGTTTGAAATTAGATGTTCGTAACCGTATATATACATATATATATCCTTATATATATATTAAATATATCGAGAAGAATACGAACAATGAATAATCACCGACCAGGTTCGATACCGAACAGGCACAACTGGTCACCACATAAAACACATAATCCACAAAAGCATATTCCCAAATCACGTCGCTACCTGCGACTATCCATAAAATTCTCAAGGCAACATGCACTACTCTAAGGCAAGCATGGCCAACATCAATCAATCAATCATCGCTACCCGCGATAGTTTTTACTTGCACTCTCTAGGCATCGCACACTAATACTACTAAGGCAGCATGGCAATCCTAAAATCAACATAATCTCAATCTTAACACTCGGAAGTGTTCTTATCACTTTACATCCTATCATTTTCAGGTGGTCACATTACTCACACATCCCTTCCCTCCTCTTAACATAACTTTCAAAAAACTAACCCCATCGTTTCATAGTCCTTCATGAATTAAGCATAGTTGATCAGGCTATGCGTAATTTAGGAAAAATACTATGAACTGCTCGGGTTATTTGACTTTCACCATGTTTGAGGTTTTACTAAAAATAGACTTTACTTTCTGGTTATAGTTGCGCTTTTTTTTATAAAAACCGGCATTCTCTATAACCTTGGCTCTGATACCAATCTGTCACACCCCGTTAGTGGCGGAAACACGGGATGCGATGATACAATTCATCGCCCAAGATACAAGATCATACACTTTATAATTTACATTCATGAAACTTGAGTTTACAGAAACTTTACAAGTTAAAAACTTGATAAAATACAATAATCATGACCATCTTGACCCAGTCCCCTTGGGTTACATCTTTTCTCGTCCAATACCATTCACATACCTTTGATTTGACACACCTGAAAATGATACTCAAAAACGTCAACAATAATGTTGGTGAGCTCGTAGGTTTGACCTTAAATCCAAAAGATGTGCCAATATTTAAATAGTGGACAATAGTGCTATATGACAGTAAATATATGCAAACAACCTTAACATCACTGCTAATCAATAACCATATGTCACTTACGCACCTAAAGGGCATACCAGCTAGAGCACTAAAATTAGGGCAGGACCACACACAAACCTAGGTAGGCGTACCTATCCGCTCTAATAATCACACAAATACTGGGTAGGCGTACCCATCTGATCCAATAATCACACAAATACTAGGTAGGCGTACCCATCCGATCCAAACAGTCATGCATCACATAATATTCACATAGTAGTCATAAGCACATATCTTGTCCTAAAAACAAAACCACATTTCGCACTGATCAATTCAAAACATTTCAAAACACATTTGAGTATCATTTTCTCCCCACGGAAAAACAGTAAAAAGAACCGCACAATCTCAAATAAGGAAGAACACAATCAATCTCTACGCAAGCGCACAATGTACCTGACAACGACCTAATATATACTCACTATATCAATACTCGTACAAAATCATCTTATTGTATAAGTGTTCGTCTTTACTCACGCAAAATCCTCATTTTCATCCCAATATCCCATTTCCAATTTATATCATTCCAAACTTGTTATCTCATACAGTAACTCATTACAAAACCGTCGTCTTATCACCAAGACTTTACTTCGATATCAACACTTTATCTCAAATTATGGTTGTGTGGTAATTACGCGAAAACGACTCAAAACACTTGGGCAAAGTGCGAATTCAATACAATAAAGCTCAAACACTGCAAATCGTTGAACGATACAATCAACCAAAATACTCCGCGAAAACTGACGAAAAAGAATGAGCAAGAGCTCAAAAGCCGAAGATAAATAATCCACATTTCCGTAACCGATACGATATATATATATATATATATATATATATATATATATATATATATATATATATCTATATATATATATATATATATATATATATATCTATATATATATATATATTTCGTCTTATTATCGGGCTAACGGGGTACAACTTCTCGTCATTAAATATATCCAATGGCTTTTACTTTGACACTCAATCTTCTATAATACTTATCCTTTACACCCTTAATAAGATTGACACAACGATTATAAATATTAAATATTTGAAAGAAAGCTTCGAGGAAAACATATTTTTATTTTGCATTAAATTCTCAAGTAAAACAACTTTTCATTATTAAAATCCTTGAAAATTTCCTTTTTAAACAACGTCTCTAAATATAAATTTCTTTTTAAAATTCGCTATGACCCGTACGTTTTTATGACTTTTTCCAAGGTCTTAAACCTTAATCCAAACACTTTTTCACAAACCCGACATTTTCCGACAACATTGATACTTTCAACACATTTTATCAAAACGTAGCAAAATAATCCCTTTATATTCGACAAGTCCAACATATTCCTCTTTGTCCAACACAATTCCTTTAGTCCATTTATAAAGTCCACAAATTCATTTACTTGTTATAGGGTCTTATGGCCCTTTATGGTCTTAAATGCTTAGCCCGATAGCAAAAGTTAGTCCATACTTCTTTTTATGAATCCAAAGTACAAATCGAAACCCAATGAACCTTAAGCCCATTAAGTTGTAATAAACATAAATTGAAATCCCATATTTGTGGCTCATTAAGCCGGAACAATAAGCTATAAGCTCATTATAGTATATATATATATATATATATATATATATATATATATATATATATATATATATATACAGTATATATATAAGCCGATAACCCAACAATTAGCCTTAAGCTCTTAATATAAACAGTAAACCAATGAACCATAAGCTTATAAAATAATAAGCCAAAAACGGATAAGCCATAAGCTTATAAAATAAGCCGAAAATCATAAGCTTAAAATAAGCCGAAACCAAAACCAAATAAGCTATAAGCTTAACATATGAGCCAAAAACCAAATAAGCTATAAGCTTAACCAAAAACCAAGTCCAATAACCAAGTTCATGTGGGCCGAGCCCACCTTGGTGTCGGACCAACAAAACCAAATGCACCCTTATTGGACTGAACGAAACTAAACGGGTCGGTTGGGCCGAGCCCACCCCGAAACCATCCACACTGAATATCTCATAAGTCCAATAAGCTATTCCTTATCTTATTAAATAAGCAAAACCTCTAAATAAGCCCTTAGAAGCATTTTTATAAAATGAAAAATTACCCACAATAACCATTTTATTTAAACTCAAAAATCTTTTCTTTCTTTCTTTTATAAGCCGACGCAAACAAACACCTTTTTCAATATCAAGACCCGACCTTTTTGACGATCAACTTGTACAAATACTAATAACTACAATAAAATTTTAAGTTTAGAAAACTTACCAAAATGGCGAGATTGGTTCGGTTTAGACGCGAAAGGAACGAATTTGTACACCTTTTTATATAACCCGCGTCTACTAACTATCAACCCACTAACTATTTTTAAGCCGTGTTCTTGTAAAAATCTTCAAAATCTTGTTCTTCTTCTTCCTTGGGTTCGTCCGGATATAGAGAGAGAAAGGGAGAGATTTTTTTTGTGTTTTTGATTTTCAAAATGGTGCATGAACCAAAAATGTTCGAGGTGGTGAAATAAAAAGGGTACTATGCAAGACGTGCTTGCTTAAAAATAGCCATTTGGTCTCCTCTTGACTTCTTTGACTGATTAGATCCTAGGGAGGGTCTCGGGTCTTTCTTTTTGTGTCGGGATCCCTTAAAAACTCAATTTTCATCTATTTAAAACGTCAACCAAACTTAGTTATCATTTCTATTGCGTTTAAAATCATTTTTCCATAAACCTGGGATATTCACACGACACTTATCACATTAGACTGCTACAAAAATCCATTTTGAGCCGTTATTGGCTGACTCCGGACCGAAAACATGAATTTTTGACAAAACTCAACCGAACCTTACTTATCCATTTAAAAGTACTTAAAATCTTAAAATATGGCTTGACAACTTATATTCACCTAAAATTTTACCTTTTTATCACTGTTACAGTCTTTTACCAAATTTTCACGAAAACAACCGTTTTTCTAATAATTTTCAAATTTCACACTCAAAATTTACGATTTATATCAACGTTATTTCATTATTATGACTTTTATTAAATAAATAAACCCATTAACACCTTCCCAACTTCATTAAATCTCCACACTCGAATAAACTGTCGTGCCAGTACGCGTTGCGTGATAATCTTTTGCTAAACCCGAGAAAGCTTCCCGGAAAGCACTGAAAACCTCAAAACCACTCTAAAACAGGAAAACGAATCAACAATGATTCATTTACAAACTAAAAACTTTACCAAACTCCCGGTTAAACCGAAACCGCTTTACACAAAAATGGTCAACAGAAGTCAACTTTTCAGCTTTCATCAGGAAAACTGACAAGATCGAAAGACTTTAAAATACGAAACGATAATATTTTATAATACGTATCCCTGGAAATATTACCGGTTATCACAAGCCATGACTCTAGGACCTGTAAACATACATTGCCAACATCCAAGAAACCCAAGCAACAAGATCCGTAAATGATTGAGATCTTCATTTTGCTTATGGATAGCATTGGGTATAGAGTCTTAGTCTTTGATATTATTAGTTTGTATGTTAATTCCTATTTTGTCATTGTGTTATTGTCATTAGTAGTTTGGTTATTGGTCATTTTGTATTTGAATGGGCTTGTCAGTGTCCACTTTTATTTCTAGACAAGTTTGGTCTTTTTAGGGGTTGTCCTAATTAGTACCTTTTTGGTCTATTTTCTTGTAAATAAATTTCATATTTATTTAATATATTTTACCTTTATAAAAAAATATCTAAATAAATTTATTATCTTATTTTTTAGTAGAGAACCGCATCAGGCGGTAAATTTTATGCATCACGTGTAAATTTTATATGCATCACAGTGTAAATTTTATTGCATTAAATTGTATATTTTACTAGCATCACATTTGTAAATTTTACTGCATTAAATTGTATATTTTACTGCATCAAATTATAAATTTTACTGCATTAAATTATATATTTTACTGCATCACAGTGTAACTTTCATTGCATTAAATTGTATATTTTATTGTATCAAAATGTATTTTTTATTGCATTAAATTGTATATTTTAGTGGATGAGATTGTAAATTTTAGTGGATCTAAGAGTATTTTACTGCATTAAATTTTATATTATACTACATCAAATTGTAAATTTTACTGCATTAAATTATATATTTTACTCCATCACAATGTAAATTTTACTGCATTAAATTGTATATATTATTGCATCACAGTGTAATGCAGTAACTTTTATAACTCAGATGTACTAACTTTTTTAAATGTAATGCACTTACAAAATACATTGTGATGCAGTAACTTTTTAACTGAAATGCACTAACTTTTTTAATTATAATTCACTCACAAAATATAATTTTAACTGAGATGTACTTATTTTAGTTGATTCGGGTACAACTATTTTTTAAATGAGATGTAGAAAGTTTTTTTAACTGTAATGCATTAACAAAATATTAGTATTGTGATGTGATTGGGTTTTGAGACTCGGGCCACGTGTCTTTCTGAACGGGCGATGTGCATGTCGTTTCGTACATAATTTTTCGAGCAAGATGTGTGGGCAAATAGGAAAACGGTATAAACCGCGTCCATAACTTTTCATTTGTGCCCAAAAGTGAGTTTGCGACAATTTAGCTAGGTAACAAAAAAAAGCATGCATCACCTAGTGAAAATAGCATTGCACAAAGACAAATATGAACTAATGAACTATATTCTTATCATAATACTTTGGTTCAATATTCATAAACATCTCTTCTTTTCAATATCAAATACATTCTTTGGTTAAAATATACAAAAAACAAACCAAAGAACATCAACAAACTAAAGAACATTCGTGACAGCCCGTGACTTAATGATTATTAATGTCGTATATAAGTAAGAATATGAACTACTAATCATTTTTAGAACAAATGGCCTGCACTATCATGGATTGTCAAGGATTTGGAACCGTTTTCTTATACTATTTGTTTTTAACTGCATTACAAGATCCTCTCTTTCAGCCTCTACTTCAGCATACTTGGGACTCATTTCAAGTTAACGGTCATGAAGGTCTTTTAGCTCTGTCTTTAAAGATGACTTTGTTCTTTCAAACCTTTCTTTTGTTACTGCTTCATTTTCCGCCTTTGCTTTCCAGGAGCTGATGAAAGACTATTACTCCCTCGGGTTTTAGCCTGAAGAGATATGATTGTAACCATGAAATACAGTTTGCACAATAGTGAGCATTAACAATTTATTATAATTGTCAGCTATCAAAGTAATATTTGACTTACAAAAGTCTACAGTTGAGTTCACCTTTAAAGTTGAAGTCTGTACTTTTTATTTACATCAAGTGCCTCATCAAGTTATGCTTCAAGCATCTCTATCTTTGCAGCATAATCGATATCTAATCTCTTGATTACGGAGTCTCATGAGCACCCTGATAAAATAAACCTAGGCACAAACAATGAAAAATTCAAATGGTATTGAATCCAATGTGGTTTTTAACTCATTCATATGAGTTAGAAATGATAGAAATGGTAATAGAGGAATAAAAACGTTTATACTTTTTTGCCAGAGTACTGTTTTAGATCCTCTTATTTTCTTCATCATTCGTTTCTTGTTCGCCATTGCATGTTACGTAAATAAATGTGGGAGTTGTATGTACTTACCAGAGGTTGCATCAGCATCCTTGAATTCAATTCTTACTGGTACACTGTTTAAGTTCTAAAGCATGTAGATGTCCTTAGGTGTATAATCCACTAGAAAGTGTGAGTCTGTTGTCTAGCAGTAAAAAATGCTTTTATGGTGGCATTCTTTTCTTCAACATACTTGAATTCAATTCTCCTTGCATGGTATGCCAATAACATTAAAGCACCAAATCCATTAGAATTCAGAATTAGTAACATGGGTAGGACCATTTGTTTAGACAACAGGTCAAACAGGTAATTTTGGTACTTTTAGGGCTGGGTTGTCCCAAAATTCTACCTTCAAGTTTCTATAAAACATACCATTGTAATCATTAGAGTGCAGTATTTGGAGCACTTTCTATAAAAGATCGTTATCATTTTCATGTACATACGAAAAACCACCTACCTGGTAATATCCACTCAAAATCGAGATAAAGCAACATAGCTACACTATCCAACTGAATAGGGACTGCAAATTGAAAATAAAATTGGTCAACTATAACAAATTTAAATGGAATTATCCAAGAAAGCTCATATATAGCCATAAAGTTACTTGAACTTATCCACTTCCATAAAATGCATCTCTAATGCGGTTTATAACTATGCAAGAGAAGTTGACCACTTATCCGGCTCAATTTTGACCCGTACGTATATGACCAGTTAACCAACATCATGCATTCCTTCTCATAAAAATAAAATCAAATAACTAATTATTTTGTCTATTGTTCCAGTTTCCTAGTTCTAAACTGAATTCATGCACTTAAATTGTTTTTTAAAATTTTTAGAAATTAAATGCTTATACCAGAATAAAAGTTGTACTCTTCAGAAATGTAAAGGCCAGATGATCTCTTGTGAAGAGCACCTTTAAAGACTGGTAAAACAAGCAGACTTAACCCTACAATTCAAACAATGAATATGTGTCATCATTTGTTTATAAAGAAAAATACTACAACATTTAGCAGAAAACATTTAACTCATCTCTGCACCATCAATTTAAGAAACTGTTTATCAGCGAATTCAGAAGGATAACCAAATAACCAAGATGTACTATGATGCAGTAGGTGTACTATGATGGGGTCTACATCCAAGGAATTGACAACCTCCTGTTGTAGACTTTCTATCCAAGCTTGCTCCAGCATAATCACTATCTGTGTATGCTA